>MJUU01003361.1:219161-233038 GCA_002080025.1 Modiolus philippinarum | reverse complement strand
CCCCCCTTTTTCAAATTGCCTGGATCCGCGCCTGAAAATTCCAAACCAGTCAACGTTTAGTTACAACTCACACTGATAGCGATATTTGAAAGAATAAAAGCTTTCAATTAAATGAACAGAAGCCCCGGGTTTTGATCTCTGAAACTGGAAGTAACTAGACAAATAAATAATAAAAAAAATAATAATAGATAAATAAAATAAAAATGATAAAGGTAATAACAATTAAATAGTTATCGAAACAATATCGTTAATTACCTGTTCACTTATATCAAGGATATATATTTAAATATACGTCCTTGCTAATATCAAAAGCCGAGAAAGAAAAAAAATAAACAAAATGATAAATACATGTATAAAAAAATCAAACACCATTTAAAACAAATAAATAATGAATGAATAAATAAATGCTCTTGCACAAATAAAATAATAACATGTCGAATTTTAATCAAAAAATTTTATTTTGGATAGTGGTTTTTACCTGTACATCCAGGTAAATTTAAACAAGAGTTATTTCCCTTACTGAGATCGAGATTGCGATAGTTTTTCGTAAAATGTATTAGTATAAAATACAAATAGTTAATCAAATTATCGAAATAATGTGAATAGATATCAAATTACTTTTGATGAATCAAATAATGTTTGAAAACACCCTAAATCAAGGACATTATAAGTCCTTGCGTAAAAGAAGATAGTTATTTGTGTGTTTTATTTTCAAGCTCGAGAAACTGTCACGCACTGGGGCTAGGGATAAACGAAATATTGAAACCCATATTTGAAACAGTCAAATATTTCGTCAAATTGATTTGAAATAGCTGTCAAACACTCTTTTCAGCAACAATCTAATTTCACAGAAAATAATTGACCCGGACCCAAAATTATAGACGAAAGCCGGATACAGAATGTTAGCATTTTGTATCCGGCCGGACCCGTAGTGGACCCGGACCCAAAATTATGCCACAACGCACAAATTTTTCCCACGATGAGTGCAATTTTCTTCGATTTTGCCGTAACCATATCAGAACTTTTAGAAAACAGTCACTACATGTACTATACTGTAAATTTCCGTCATTTTGTAAGAAAAAGCTGATTTTCTTCATTCCATATTATATCGATGCCCGCAATACTTCAACTTTCTGTTATTTGTTATTTAACCTAAAATATATAACAAAAGGCAGATTTCTTCATTCGATATTATATCGATGTCCCCAATACTTCAACTTTCTGTTATTTAACCTTAAATATACAAGAAAAAGCAGATTTTCTTCATTCGATATTATTATATCGATGCCCGCAATACTTCAACTTTCTGTTATTTAACCTAAAATATATCACAAAAGGCAGATTTTCTTCATTCGATATTATATCGATGCCCCCACTACTTCAACTTTCTGTTATTTAACCTTAAATATATAAGAAAAAGCAGTATTTCTTCATTCGATAATATATGGATGCCCACAATACTTCAACTATCTGTTATTTAACCTAAAATATATAACAAAAAGCAGATTTTCTTCATTCGATATTATATCGATGCCCGCAATACTTCAACTTTCTGTAATTTAACCTTATATATATAACAAAAGGCAGATTTTCGTCATTCGATATTATATCGTTGCCCGCAATACTTCAACTTTCTGTTATTTAACCTAACATATATAAGAAAAAGCAGATTTTCTTCATTCAATATAATATCGATGCCTGCAATACTTCAATTTTCTGTTATTTAAGCTAAAATATATAACAAAAGGCAGATTTTCTTCATTCAATATTATATCGATGCCCGTAATACTTCAACTTTCTGTTATTTAACCTAAAATATATAACAAAAAGCAGATTTTCTTCATTTGATATTATATCGATGCCCGCAATACTTCAACTTTCTGTTATTTAACCTTAAATATATAAGAAAAAGCAGATTTTCTTCATTCGATATTATATCGATGTCCACAATACTTCAACTTTCTGTTATTTAACCTAAAATATATAACAAAAGGCAAATTTTCTTCATTCGATATTATATCGATGCCCGCAAAACAACAACTTTCTGTTATTTAACCTGAAATATATAACAAAAGGCAGATTTTCTTCATTCGATATTATATCGATGCCCGCAATACTTCAACTTTCTGTTATTCGATATTATATCGATGCCCGCAATACTTCAACTTTCTGTTATTTAACCTAAAATATATAACAAAAGGCAAATTTTCTTCTTTCGATATTATATCGATGCCCGCAAAACAACAACTTTCTGTTATTTAACCTAAAATATATAAGAAAAAGCAGATTTTCTTCATTCAATATAATATCGATGCCCGCAATACTTCAATTTTCTGTTATTTAAGCTAAAATATATAACAAAAGGCAGATTTTCTTCATTCGATATTATATCGATGCCCGTATTACTTCAACTTTCTGTTATTTAACCTAAAATATATAACAAAAAGCAGATTTTCTTCATTCGATATTATATCGATGCCCGGAATACTTCAACTTTCTGTTATTCGATATTATATCGATGCCCGCAATACTTCAACTTTCTGTTATTTAACCTTAAATATATAAGAAAAAGCAGATTTTCTTCATTCAATATTATATCGATGCCCGCAATACTTCAATTTTCTGTTATTTAAGCTAAAATAGATAACAAAAGGCAGATTTTCTTCATTCGATATTATATCGATGCCCGTAATACTTCAACTTTCTATTATTTAACCTAAAATATATAACAAAAAGCAGATTTTCTTCATTCGATATTATATCGATGCCCACAATACTTCAACTTTCTGTTATTTAACCTAAAATATATAAGAAAAAGCAGATTTTCTTCATTCGATATTATATCGATGCCCGCAATACTTCAACTTTCTATTATTTAACCTAAAATATATAAGAAAAAGCAGATTTTCTTCACTTGATATTATATTGATGCCCACAATACTTCAACTTTCTGTTAATTAACCTAAAATATATAAGAAAATGCAGATTTTCTTCATTCATTATTATATCGATGCCCGCAATACTTCAACTTTCTGTTATTTAACCTAAAATATATAAGAAAAAGCAGATTTTCTTTATTCGATATTATATTGATGCTCGCAATACTTCAACTTTCCGTTATTTAACCTAAAATATATAACAAAAGGCAGATTTTCTTCATTCGATATTATATCGATGCCCGCAATACTTCAACTTTTGTTATTTAATCTAAATATATAAGAAAAAGCAGATTTTCTACATTCGATATTATATTGATGCCCGCAATACTTCAACTTTCTGTTATTTAACCTAAAATATATAACAAAAGGCAGATTTTCTTCATTCGATATTATATCGATGTCCGCAATACTTCAACTTTCTGTTATTTAACCTAAAATAAATAACAAAAGGCAGATTTTCTTCATTCAATATTATATCGATGTGCGCAATACTTGAACTTTCTGTTATTTAACCTAAAATATATGATAAAAAGCAGATTTTCTTCATTCGATATTATATCCATGCCCGCAATACACACAAGTGCCGCAATACTTCAACTTTCTGTTATTTAACCTAAAATATATAAGAAAAGGCAGATATTCTTCATGTGATGCTCTATATGTTAATATTTTTTAAAGTTGTAAAGTTGCAGATGTAAATATCTAGATATTATCTTTCAAAAAAACAGAAATGAGGGAGACGACCGGTTAAATTGATTTTCAGGGGCGAATTCGTAAATAGATAATTTAATCTTGGTTCCAGCTGGGACTTGTATTAGTCCCAGGTCCCAGAGAAAAAAAATAAATATTTTAATCCTACT
The DNA here is from genome assembly GCA_002080025.1 of Modiolus philippinarum. NCBI lineage: Eukaryota > Metazoa > Mollusca > Bivalvia > Mytilida > Modiolidae > Modiolus > Modiolus philippinarum. Next base: position 229,239 of record MJUU01003361.1, on the reverse strand, counting down.
TGTCGTGGAAATAAATAATTTATTTGTTCGAAATTTTCATGAAAATAAATAATTTTTCTAGGCAAAGAAAACGGGGAAATANTTTGCCATAAAAGTCCTTAGCAACCATAGGCAAAAAGTTTCGTAATGTTGTAAAGAGGAAATGAGTCCAAAATTTTTGGACCAACCGCTATGGACCTAGGGTCCGTAACCTGTTTTTCGGGGTCCGAAATAGAGATTTTTTGCTTATATCTCAGAAACAGTAAGAGATAGACAGAAACTTAAAAAGCAAAAATGTTCAGTTTAATATGATTGATCGACCTATAAAATGACATCAAGGAAAAAATTCCTTAGCAACATAATGAAATCCTTAGCAACCATATATTTTTATAGTATATCTTAGATAGTTGATAACATGTAATAAATAAAATGTGTATTTTATCAAGATCTACATTTAATATATTGGGTCAAAAATTATTGGACCAAGTGTTATGGACTTAGGATACGAAAACTGTTTTCCGGGGCCAAAATTGAGGTTTCTTGCTTATATCTCAAAAACTGTAAGAGATAAAAAAAACTTTGAATTGCGAAAATGTTCGGCTTTATATTACCTACAATATCACATTAAAATCAAAGTTCAAAGTTCTTAGCAACACAATGAAATCCTTAGCAACCATAGATTTTTTCGTGATAAATGATTTAACCCGTAAACCGAAAGAGATGGCTAATGACATGTTATGGGGGAAATGTTCAGTTTTACAAAATACAACTTTGTTAACGATTTAAATTTTTTTGTTCAATGATTTAACTCGTAAACTGTAAGAGATGGCTGATGACATGTAATGAAGAAAATTTTTCTTGTTTCATCAAGCCAAAACACTTATTACGAGACTTTGCTAAAAATTTTCTTCGGGTAGACCTACATTTGTTCTCTGAACAAATGACTTATATTATTGTTATTGTAATTATTCATATGTAATCAAATCAATGATAGTGAGATATGACAATGCTGCTTAAGGTATTTGTAGTATATATGTATTGACAATTTTTGACCTCTTGATAGATGTTATGGTCAAAATGCCCTGTAGCAACCGATTTCATACAGTATCCATTTATACAAATTGCTATCAGACATTCAAACCACATTAGTTCGATATCTTACTTTCCTGTTGCCATGCCAACAACGTAGCTAAAAGTCCACAGACTAATGATTATAAAGATTGAAAGATTACAGTTCAAATTATTAAATTTTCAAGAAATAAGGAAAAAAGCCAGTCTTAAAAGAAAAATCCAATGTTATCATCGCATTGTAAGTGAGTCAATCTAGGCAAAAGTCAAAATCGGTATAAGTAAATCCGGGAAGAAGTGAATCTAGCTGTATATGTCCGCTTTCAATTGGGACACTGACACGTCATATCTTGCAGTGATATACTAGTGACGGCCATAGAATTTCTTGAGGGATGAAATTAACAAAGGCTGAACAAATCCATGACTAAGCAGCTTTTTGGGCAGTGTTTTTGTTCTGTTCAAAAAATTACTGTACAAACTACATCCTCGACAGTAACGAATCAACTGTGAAATGTACACTCCATAGGCTAGAGAGGTAGGTATGTTGCTGATAAGAAAGGGAAAGTTAACAGTTGCGAAGTTAAAATCATCACGCTTGTCATTTAGCTTAGATTTCAAACATCCATCATCGTCATTATACAATAAAAGATCTAGGTACGAAGCTGAATTAGGTGTATCAATTGTTTCTTTAATTTCAAGCTCAATGAGATAGATCTGATGTAAATATTCCTTACATTTTGTATTATTTAGAGAAAGTATATCGTCTATGTAGCAGAAGCTGAAATTAAAGGACTGGGTAAAATGTTTTTGATTTCTTTGTGCAAGCCCCTGTATGGTTTATTCAATGTAAATGCGAAGTTCTCACAGGTGAAATTAAGGAAAAAGATTTTCTTTTAAATGTTAAAAATACAAACAGCAACTACTGACATTCTAAATTCCTAGAAATAATCTACTAGACATATTCATCACCCTCCATGTGAAAGACAGTGTTATATCCAAGAAGAGGATAAAAACGATAAGATATCGTAAACTGGATGTACCAGTGATTTATTTTGATGTAATGTGAAAACGTATTAAATTGTATTCCTTTTTGGGTACAATAAACCAAAGGCAAAATTCATATTTTAATGTTTTGTTTGGGATCAAAACCTAAAAGTAAACCTGGCAGGCACAAGACATCTCTTTTATGTTCAATTTTCTGAAATTGACAAATAGACTAAAACAAGATAAAAAAACTTTCTTCAATTCTCATGTTAGTAAATGGGGGTTATAACAAAATACCGAACAGAAAACCTGACTTAGTACAGGCATTTTAAAAATGGTGGATTAAACTGGTTTTATGACGCGCCAAACCTAATACAGACTAAAGGAATTATGAGGGGTATATAAAAAACTCTATTTCTATGTTCTATAGGGTAATAGGGTCTGTAAGTCTCGTCATGTGACTCACGAGAATCCACGATAAACAGGCAATTCGAAAACGTTACCCGCCAAAACATGGCGTCTGAGGATTATGACGTTCAAATTTTTGTTTAAAACGTGGTATATCTTTGCTTGAAATGTAACTTCCGGGTACAATTTTTGATCCCGGAAGTTCCAAAATTGTACGAGGCTTACAGACCCTATAGGGGCTAAAGCAACTGTACTGGTCATTTTAAATGCCTTTCTCCGTGCGCTGTTTGATTAATAGATTAAAAATGTGTAGGGTATAAAAAATCTGAATTTTTATGTTCTCTCTGGGTAATATGAAGAAAAACAAATATGTAAAATGTAAAAAATCTCTCTTTCCATGGTATATTTTGGTATTATGTACTAAAGTTATCGTGACGGGTATGAAAACCCCGTTCTTCCATGTTCTTTTTGGTTATATGGAATTTCTCTCTTGTTATGTTCTATTTTTAGACTGAATATATATACCCTAGATAGATTAAATCTCAATTTCAGTGTTTGTTTGGGTAATATAGATAAAAGCAAAGTCACAGGATAGGAAAACTTAAATTTCTTTTTTTCTGTGAGAACAAAATGGACTGAAAGAATTGCTATTACGTATATAAATTTCCTTTAGTCTATTTTAACCAGACAGAAATTGAAATGAAATAGAGATTTTACATACGTAATAGCAATTGTAAGTGATTTGTTGGAATATGCCCTGAATCAAAAGTTATGAGTATGAAAAATCACTCTTTTCATGTTCTATTTGGGCAATATGGACCAAAACAAATGTGCCAAATATAAAAAATCTCCTTTTCCTTGTTCTTGAGAGAATTTTTTTATGGATACCTTATCATACTTTCAAATTTTGGGGTTTGATTTTTTGTCATTTCCAAATGTAATTCTTGCCATCAGTTTATAGTGCCCACATATCATGTTTTTACTATGCCAAGTTTTCTTACAATTGACTTGTTGTTGTTCATATGTTGTGATTGTCTTCTGTAAATGTTTTGTCTGGCAACGGATGACAGTGATTGTATGTTTGTTGACGATCCAAATCCATGGGTAAAAATAAGAATGGATGTAGCTTTATTCGACATTTAGCAGTGAATTCCACCCAAACAGGTGCTAGAGGTCGTCTTGGACTTACTATTAGTATGAGAGATGAGCAGATTGACTTACTACTAGTATGGGATATGAGCAGATCTCATTGTTGAAGGCCTCATGGCGATTTCAGGATGAAGAACATTAAAATCGTTCCGCTACTTGGTTTTGCCATGTATTTGTAGAAATTTTGTCTTATGTGCATTTACTCCATATCCTTTCATTGTGCCCCCCACCCGGGAACCCCGGGGTATAGAAATAGGACCTAGTATCTCCGGCTTGCGGGGTATGATCCCTCCTAAACAGGGCTGACCCCGAGGGAACCCCGGGATATAGAAATAGGACCCATTCCGTGGTTGTGCGGGATTAATAAATACACAACCGATCTTTCAGATGGGATGTAAACTCAATTCCATGTGTTGGAAGAAATGCCACGCTTCCTGCACGTTAAAGAACCCTTGTAGCAAGCTCTTTTTTGAGTGGTCCGTAGGTGATCGGCTACAAGGCTAAATTCCCCCTCCCCTTTCGATCTCATCCTACTTTTCCGGTGGCAGTCGGAATTTTCCGTCCCATGACCCTTTCCATACCCAGAGTGATTATTTATTAACAAACTTGTTCTCGTCTTTATATAGCTGAAATATTGCTCAGTAGACGTTAAACAATAATCAACCAATCAATCAATCCTTTCATTGTGTATTGGGTTTCATTGGTTAAAACAAATGTCTGATTGTTCGAATACAGCCTGAACCAAAAATGTTCTGTTCATGTTTTATTTGGGTAACATGGGCTAAAATATCATCAAGTGAATGAAAAATGTTCTGTTCATGTTTTATTTGGGTAACATGGGCTAAAATATCATCAAGTGAATGAAAATTGTTCTGTTCATGTTTTATTTGGGTAACATGGGCTAAAATATCATCAAGTGAATGAAGATTGTTCTGTTCATGTTTTATTTGGGTAACATGGGCTAAAATGTCATCAAGTGAATGAAAAATGTTCTGTTCATGTTTTATTTGGGTAACATGGGCTAAAATGTCATCAAGTGAATGAAAAATCTTTCATGTCCTATTTGGGTAATACATGTATGAACAAAACCAAATGTGTTTGGTATGCAAAAATCTAACAAAATGTTGTATTTGGTTGATATGGACTAAAACAACTGTACTGGTATGAATAGTTACTTTTGTTACGTTCTATTGGAGTAATATGGATGTGAAAAGATATGAAAAAAAATCTGTTTACATGTTGCTTATCTTAGATTTAAATCTAAAACGGTGATATTGAAAAATGTTATTGTGGAAATTGTGTCCCCATGGATTTAAAAGCGAGAAATCAAAGCAATATTATCTTTAACAGCATTTGTTTTCAAAAGTCACAAATAAACAATGAATGGATATGGAGTAAATGTACACGAGACAAAGTCTCTACAAGTACACGGTAAAACAAAGCAATGGAACAACGCTTTTATTATTGCTCTTCATCTTGAAGTCACCATGAGGCCTTCAACAAGGAGCTTTGCTTATGCCTCAAAGTAAATTCAAGACGGTTCGAGCGGAATTTATTGCTAATTATCGAGCAACGCTACACCTATGCTCTACATTATCCATGAATGCGGGGTTGTCAACAAACATCAAATTAACTGGCAAAGTGTCATCCGTTGCCCGACAAAAAGACCAACACACAACACTTAAACAATCACAGGGCACTCATCGAGTCAAAAGTAAGAAAACTTTGCATAATAAAATCATGAGATATGGACACAATAAAAAGGTCAGATTAACTTTTTGACAGTACAAAAAAAAACAAATTTTAAAGTATGATAGTCCATTCATATGACAAATTCTCTCAAGCACAATTACACAATAACTGAAATGTTTATAGAGCATACATCTTTCGCACGGGGAATCTTTTTTACGGACTCGATAATGCATGAGAGAAAAATTCCAGTTTACAATAAGCAATTAAGGGATATAGAGTAAATGTACATGAGACAAAGTCTATACAAATACATGGTAAAACAAAGTAATGGAACAACACTTTTATTGTTGTTCTTCATCTTGAATTCACTATGAGGCCTTCAACAATGAGCTTTGTCATAAAGTAAGTTCAAGTCTTAAAGATCATGATTACGTTTCTCTCTCACACGCAAGCAACCAAAAAGCTATATCTTGATTTTTCATCTTAAGCATATAGCTTCAACGCGAGGTTATTATCCATTCAATGATACATATTGTGTTTCAGTTTTACAAATATTAATGCGATTTAAAAGATAATAAAGTTCAACGATTAAAGTTTTGAGAAATAAAAATATAATTTTATCTCGTGTAACTTCTTCGTAAATTACGGTAATACCCCCCCCCCGACTTTAACAAAATGGCATTTGCAAAAATTATTTTGTATGCCTACCGAATAAATCTTGCGTATATTATTTATATATTCAAAATCATTTTGACATTTCAATAGCCAATTCTAATTTTTATTTGAGTGCAAAATTAATTGGCAGTTTTGGACCCCCGAATTACCTAAACACTTAACTACATATGGCAGACCTAAATCAATATGTCCTCATTGATTTTATAATAATTTATTGAAAAAAATTCTCATGAATTTGTTTGTGACAACCAACAAAATACACATTCATGGCAGAAACTGCAGAACCGTTGTTCGAGTAAGAAATCTTTTTTTTTTTTTCAATGACAATCAATCTTCATGTTATTACGAAAAAATTCATAATGTCTACTAAATTTAGTCATAAACACTTTAAACAACTAAAGGATATGGAGTAAGTCTCCAAAAATACATGATTAAACCAAGCAATGGAACAACACTTTTATTGTTGTTCTTAATCTTGAATTCACCACAAGGCCTTCAACAATGACCTATGCTTATACCTCATATTAAGTTCAAAACGGCCCCTAGTACCGGTTTCAGTGGAATTTTTCGATAAATGTCGCACAACGCTACATGCATAACTGTTGTGGTCTTGGATACGGGATCGTCAACAGGCTTTAATTTAACTGGAAAAGTGCTTTTGCAATCACTGTCATCCGTTGCCCGACAAAAGCACTAGTGTCGTATTTGGACGATTACAATAAAGACAAACGCATGGTACTTGTCAAGTCGGTTGAAAGAAAACTTTGCATTATAAAATAGTGAGATGTTGGCACTATAAACGGTTGGAGATTACAAAAATAATAAATGCCAAAATTTGAAATTATGATACGAACAAGTACAACATTACTGAAAAATAAAGAGAGCATAATATCTCTCGTAATTCAAATGTATCTTAAATAAACATACTAAAAAAGAAAAACATCAAAGATTGTTTGCATTCGTTGCATATATATATATATATATATTAATTTACTTGTTATTTCCATAACTTCGAGATCTTTGTAAAAACTAATACTTTATGAAAACCTTTGAAGGAGTATCTATTCTAAACGCATGGTTCCCAGAGGAGCAAAAAAGTTCACTTGAGACCATTGTAAAACAATATCTTCATGTTAGATTATAAACAACACAATAACTGTCTACTAAAATGTAATCTGAGATATGATTTCCAGACAATTTAGATTAATGATAAAAGAAGCACTTGTGGAAAATTGTGATCGAATGAATATCATAAAGGAGATATTTCAGGTGAATGCAAAATGTAAAAATAAATCTTCACCTAATTAAGGATGAGAAACAACACAGCATTTCACAAAGGTCAGTTAACAGAATTTAAACTAGAGGCTCCCAGGAGCCTGTATCGCTCACCTGACTTTCGGTTGCCACAATAAATGTAACATTCAAAGTTATACAGTTGATCATCAGTCTCTCAAACTTAAGTACCTCAAACACCATTTGAAAATGGCAGTCAACAAACAAATTTGATACCGAATTTAATTGAAATCAGATAATGTTGAATTTTCCCACCTTTTTTGGTGGCCATTTTGAAAATGGCAGTCAACAAATAATTTTCAACATCGGTTTTGAAGGTGCAATATCAATACCTAATTAGAAACCAAATTTCATTGAAATTGGACAATGTTGCATTTTCCCGCCTTTTTTTTGGCGACCATTTTGAAAATGGCAGTCAACGAACAATTGTTAATATCTGTTTTGAAGTTGTGACGTCAATACCTATTTGGAAACCAAATTTCACTGAAATCAGACAATGTTGAATTTCCCCGCCTTTTTTAGGCGGCCATTTTGAAAATGGCTGTCAACAAACAATTTTTTGACATCAGTTTTGAAGTTGCAACATCAATACCTATTTAGAAACCAAATTTCATTGAAATCAGGCAATGTTGAATTTTCCCGCCTTTTTTGGCAGCCATTTTAAAAATGGCGGTCAACGAACAATTTTTAACACAAGTTTTGAAGTTGCAACATCGATATCTATTTGTTAACCAAATTTCTTTGAAATCGGACAATGTTGAATTTTCCCGCCTTTTTTGGCGACCATTCTGAAAATGGAGGTCAACGAACAATTGTTAATATCTGTTTTGAAGTTGTGAAATCAATACCTATTTGGAAACCAAATTTCACTGAAATCAGACAATGTTGAATTTTCCCGCCTTTTTTGGCGGCCATTTTGAAAATGGCTGTCAACAAACAATTTTTGACATCAGTTTTGAAGTTGCAACATCAATACCTATTTAGAAACCAAATTTCATTGAAATCAGACAATGTTGAATTTTCCCGCCTATTTGGCAGCCATTTTGAAAATGGCGGTCAACGAACAATTTTCAACACAAGTTTTGAAGTCGCAACATCAATATCTATTTGTAAACCAAATTTCATTGAAATCCGACAATGTTGAATTTTCCCGCCTTTTTTGACGGCCATTTTGAAAATGGCGGTCAATGAACTATTTTCAACACTAGTTTTAAAGTCGCTTCAGCATGGCAAACATTTCAACATTTTACACTTAATCTTCATCTTCTATTGTTTTGGAAATAAAGATGAAAAATACAAATATTTTAAAAATTTGGTGAAAAAGGGCAATAATTTATGGATTTTCTTCAAAATTTCAGGGTGGGTGGATCTTCATATGCTGAACATTTTTTCAATTTACACTTGACCTCTATCTGTTACACTTTTTGAAATAAAAAATAAAAAATGCTAAAATTTTGAAAAATTTCCGGAAAAAGAGCAATAACTCCAAAACTGGTAATCAGATTTTTTTCAAAATTGCAGGGCGGGTAGATCTTGCCATGCTGATCAATTTAACTCTTGTCAGATTTTTGATATCTGTAACGGTTTTCGTGTTATTTGCCAAAAACAGCAATTTACCCCTATGTTCTATTTTTAGTAACAGCAGCCATGTTGTTTGGTCTATGGAGATAAAAATCACAAACTTGAAAGTGCATACCCTGGTGATGATTCAGGTCAAGTTTGGTTAGCATTGACCCAGTAGTTTCAGAGACTCTATGGAAAAGCCAATCAACGCGACACCGCTTTGTTGTTTTTTTATCTTGAAGTCATCATAAGGTTATCCACAATTGAGATTCTCATATCTTATATAAATTCGGTATTTTGTTATTTATGGTAAGTTCAGGACGGCTCTTATTATCGGTTTAAGCGGAATTCATTGCTAGATGTTGAACAATTCTGCATTCATGTCTTGTTTATCTAAGAGGGAGACATAACATTAACTGGCGAAAGGTTCTTACAATCGCCGTCACCTGTTGCCCGACAAAACCATTTATCAGACAGCCATCGAGCCAATTGCATGAAAACTCTAGGCATTATAAAATCATTAGATGTGGGAACTACAAAGAGATGGTCAAAATAACATTTTGGAATTACAAAAATAAAATGCCAAAGTATTGTATTCGTATAAGAAATTCTCTCAAGAATAAGTACTCAACAACTGAAATATAGAGAGAAACTAGAAGATTATTTGATTCGGTATCCATTACCGATAATGTTATATCATGTTGAAGACCCTATAAAAATTGAGCCACCCAATTTTTTTCATTTTTGTTTGTAAAAAGAACAACAGTTTAAACACACTAAGTGAAGCAAAAACATATGTATTCAGAGACATAAAGTTAAAAAAAAGCAACTATAAATGAGGCAACAGAAGAAATAAAGATAAAGAGACAGTCACATCGTACGATCTGTCAAATGCTGAACATTCTGTAAAAGTTACCCTGCCATATCAGTTTTTATTTTTTTTCTTCTGTTCAACGAAATTTTGATCCATTCCATCCATTTTTAAAGGGAAAAAGCTAATGCACGTAAGACTCCATATCCGGGAGATATGTGAATATTATTGCGTTATAACGGGGCGCTAACTGAAGGAAAATCAAGGTCATCATGATGCTTCTACGCTGTCCAAATTACAAACTGGTAGGTTTAACTTCGTATGCAATTCATAATAGGTATTTATCCATAAATCTAAAAAAAATCAGGTACGTTTTGGAGTGAATTTAGTCATGTCAAACGTGTTATGGTACAAACTTGAAATAAAATAGCGGTTTTTTTTTTTTGGGGGGGGGGG
>MJUU01003361.1:152680-181225 GCA_002080025.1 Modiolus philippinarum | reverse complement strand
TGCTTATGCTATATAGTTTATTTAATTTGATTCTTTGATGCAGATGTCCATAGACAGCTTGAAACCCTGTGCCATATGTGCTGCTGTCTGTGGACCTCGGCATCACCGCTTATTTTATGTTTTAGTGCTAATTATTGCTTAATGCTTTGCTCTAAATGTGTGCTTTTATGTGCTTATTTAAGTTTTAAGTTTGGTATATGTACATTGTCTTACAGCTTGTGAACTGTCTTTTATGGTAAATTGCCTGTCTTATGTGATGTTAATTTTGTTTTATATGTGCATGCTTTGTTGTTTTTATGTTAGTTATATGTTTTATGTATTCGGTAAAAAGCTCATTAGAGCTTATGTTGTAAATTTATATTATATGCCGAATCAAAATAAAGTTTTATCTATCTTATCTATCTTTGCAAAAATATTTTTACAAACATCGTTATATTCCAACAAATGCCAATGCTTGGTTATACATTGTTCTATCTTACTAATGCATGGGTTGTATTTTGTTGAAAACACGAGAGGAATATCCTTCTTGTGTTTATTCCTTTTCTTATTTAAAAAATCGGCTCTGTTTTTTGTCATAGCCTGCTTTATATTTTCATCGATTTTAAGTTCATTGTAGCCTCTTTTTATCAAGTTCAATTTGAAGCTTGATAGGAATTTTTGTAGCTCACTTTTGTCACTGGTGTTACGAATATGTCTAATTGTCTCGCCCTTGATGAATCCGGTGAAAACATGTCGACTCTGACAGCTTTCTCGATGGAGATAAATAAATGAAGGGAGCAATTATTGTATTTCGAGACAAGGTTATGAGATATCTTATAAACTTTATAAGATATCATATATATTTTATGAGATATCTTCTAAAAGAATAATATATAAGATATCTTATATATTTTATGAGATATCTTATAAAGTTTATTAGATATCTTATACCTTTTATGAGATATCTTATAAATTATTTTTTATCAGATATCTTATAAACTTTATGAGATATCTTATAAGTTTTATGAGATATCTTATTTATTTTATGAGATATCTTATAAAACATGATTTATAAGATATCTTATATATGTTTTGAGATATCTGATAAAATATATAAGCTATCTCCTAAAGTTTATAAGATATCTCAAATGCTTTATAAGATATCTCATAAAGTTTATAAGATATCTTATATATGTTATAAGATATCTTATATATTTTATCAGATATCTTATAAACTCTCCATTATATGAGATATCTTATCAAGTTTATAAGATATCTTATAAAAATTGGAGATATCTTATATAATATATAAGATATCTTAAACGTTGAATAAATATAAATATGGCTTGCCATATATTGTTTTCATCTAATAAAAGGGTAGTGGTGTTGGAAAATTAAAGGTACTAGTCGTTACTCGCATGCAATTTTGTCAAAGTGATTTTGTATGCGTGGTTTAATGATGATAACCTAAATCATGCAAAATCGCCATAATCATGCATGTGTGATCACGACGATCAATGATCCAATTGTATATAAAACTTATTTCATATTTCCAAATTAGATTCTGAAACACAACTCTTTCCCTACATTTTCATCGAAATGTTTGTATTGTTTTATTACCATTGGGCCAATTACCTTTTAACTTTTTTTAAATTTGTTTCCACAACCCAGACAGTTCAAATACGGGATTTCTGAGTCGTGTTGATACCGACAAACACCTCTATTATTATGCACAAAAATTCAATACATCAATACATTGAGCAATGTGAGAGGGACTCACTAATTAATGAACACTGTGGAGCTAAGAATCTGTTGTAGCGCTTCGGTTGAATTGTTTTTCGTTAATTAAAATCTAGAGTAAAGAATTGTAACGGGGAAAAAATTATAATTAATATGCACTTCAATTTTATAAATGTTTGGTTTTTTATGTGGTATATATTTCTTTCAATTTGTTAAGAATCCAGTCATTCCTTATCACTGGTATCAGAGGCGACCGTTTCCGCCTTCAATGATCACATACTTACATTCTCTCGTCCAATCAAAGGCCTTCCTTTCACCCTCTGATTTTCATAGAGCACACTTACTGCACTTTTTCCATGTACTATATAGTAAGGGATTATCTTATTGTTTAAAAATTGTTGTTAGACAGCATTCATTCATACAGGCCAAAGTGTCAGACAGATAATCCTTTTATTGCCTGCAGCTCTATGTATAATTTGTAATTAAAGTAAATACGGAAAGCCCATATAGTGAAAAACATTGAAATTTGTAAAATGTACATTAAATAAAAGCATTGTCTAACAACAATATTTTTGAACAATAAAATAATCTCTTACTTGGTACATGTAAAAAGTAGAAAAACTTTGCTCTATGAAAAATAGAGGGATGAAAGGAAGACTTTTGATGGATTATCAAATTTGAAAAAATAAATACATACATACAAATAAAAGTGATTTCCAAACACCAACAGTTGCTTATCTAAATCTATCACTATTAGATAATAATATTTCAATGGCAGGATAAAGCTAACATACCGTCCTTATAGTTTAACAGAAGCAAGTGAGTACATTTTATTTCATTGTTGGTAAAAAAAAAACTGATTATTGCCAAAGGTCTTTTTCTCAAATATGTAGTACCTTAATTAGCCAATTATAGAAATTGTAAAGCCATTGATGAAACCACTCAAAATATATATCATAGAGCATGGCTTATTATTCTCTAACCCTTACTTACACGAGAGTTTCTATCTCGAAAGTCCCGTATTATATAATTTCCCCTATTTCATAAACATACTGCCTTTAGTGGAGGGTGTTAATGTTAATTACCACACGAAAAAAAAATATAACATGAAGAAAAAATATCAAACGAGAATCGCATAAAATATCACATGTTGCTTTCGGGTTGGCAAAAAAAAGAAAGAGAATAATCACATTCCAAAGAAACGATTTGCATGAAGTATATAAATAGGATCATTAACTATCAAATAAATTCTTCTAAATCTATAAATGGACCTTATGATTTCTGCTTAGCCATCTTATTCATCGCTATCGACAGCATTGGTTCAATATCACTCTTCATTGGACGATAAGCACTAACAATCTATGATAAATTCAGTATATGATATGTCCATTTCGACATACAATATTGATACATCTTCATGTATACATGTGTTTAAGGTATAATTTAGTATTCAAAACACATGGAATCGAAATATTTAAAAAAAAATGAATGTGAATAACAAACAAAGACATGATGTCTCCCCTTTAAATGTTTTCTCCTTCATCCCGCTGATTATTTTTAATTTCCGACGTTTAAGGGGACTGGTCGGTCAGCTTCAACACCTAAAAAAGCGTCTGTGGTAAATTCCATTATTGCATATACATTTTATATAAAATCAAGAGATATCTTACACCGAATCAAAATGAATATTGCAAGGCCTTATACGGAAATTTCGATTTCAGCTAATGAAAGTTCTTTTAATACAAAAAAAAATCATACATCTGGTGGAAACACAAAATATATTTGCAATTGCAAGCAATAGCTGATGTCGACCCTGGCAGCCAATTCGATGCTTCCATCTTGTTCGCAGCGTCAAAATCTACCTAAATATTAATTTACGTTGAAATCGGACAGAGCTGAAATTGACGTATTTTGGCGGCCATCTTGGAAATTGCGGCCATTTGATTTTTTTCTCATTAACTACTTCCTTTCGTCTAATATAACATTTATGCAAAATATGATAAATTTCTGCAAAGCATCTGCTGAGATATTGAATCTTCATTTTTTTAACATTTTGAAATTCTTTTTCATCGTCATGCAAAACTGCATGTATGCAAAGTATAACGTGATTATGTTCAGCCAACTCTGAGAAATGGCGTGCACAACAATCAAATGATAAAGAAACAATAATAAAAAAAAACAAAAAACAAAACAAAACAAAAACAAAAAAACAAAAACAAAAACGGAACAATAACAATATGTCTCCCCGACTTCGTGTGGAGCGACATAATTAATTCATCACTCAGGGTCTTCTTTGTAGATCTCCAGGTTTATTGTTTTTGTCGTTGTTGTTGTTTTTTTCTTTCTGTATGTCGTAAACAGTATCGTAAAACAGTAGTCATACAAGAAATGACTTGTTGCTTAAGTAATCATTTGGATATTCAATTGAATAGTAGTAAATTTAATTCATTGTAGTAGTGGTTTTTGAAACAGACAGTAACAGTAACATTTTTTTTTAAACTGTTACAGTAATACCATTTGCTTTTTTCAAAAAAAATAACAGAAATGACATATAGCATTGCCAAATCAGGGATGCAACTTCTGTATTACCATTGAATACAGAGCAAATTGAAGCTTTTTATGGTGTATTATTATTATTTTTGTTTTTGACATATTTTTTACTTTTAATCGTGGCTCACCACACCTACATATTTTAATTTTCGTACTACTTTGTATAGCAATTGCGCAACACTTTGTTTTATTATCTTACTAGTAATAAATTGTTGCTTAAGCATTCACTATTTTAATTGTTTTTGAAACAGACAGTAGCAGTAACAACGTCTTTTAAAACAGTAATACCATTTGCTTTTTTCAGAAATTAACAGAAATGACATATAGCACTGCCAAATCAGGGATGCAACTTCTCTATTACCATTATTGAAGAGTAAACAAGAGCAATGCATCAGTGGAATCTGTGTAAATCAAAGTAACATGATTATACAGGTATGTAAACTAATTGGGCAGGTATGTATAACGCCTATGGGTACTGTAATTTACACAGATATGTAGGCTGGGATTACACAGGTCCATATACAGTGATTTACACAGGTATGTATACTGTGATTTACACATGTCTATATATAGTGATTTACACAGGTATGTATACTGTGATGTACACAGGTGTGTGAACAGTGATTTACAATAGGTATGTAGTTGTTATTTACACAGGTATGTATACTGTGATTTACACAGTTGTGTATACTGTGATTTACTCAAGTATGTATACTGTGGTTTATCCAGGTATGGTTTAACCGTGTATTTATAGAGATTTTGTCTCATTTGCTCCATATTCCTTCATTGTTAATGTATACTGTAATTTACACAGGTATGTATACTGTGGTTTACCCAGATTTGTAAACTGTGATGTACACAGGTGTGTACACAGTGATTTACAATAAGTATGTAAACTGTGATTTACACATGTATGTATACTGTGATTTACACAGTTATATATACTGTGATTCACTCAGGTGTGTATACAGTGATTCAGACAGGTGTGTATGCAGTGATTTACGAAAGGTATGTTAACTGTGGTTTACAAAGGTATGTTAACTGTGGTTTACACAGGTATGTATTCTGTGATTTACACAGGTATGTATAATGTGATGCTCACAGGTATTATACTGTGATGTACAACGGTGTGTTAACTATGATGTACACAAGTATATATATATATATATATATATATACTGTGATTTGCACAGGTATTTATACTGTGATTTGCACAGGTTGTTATACAATGATTTACAATTTAAACAGGTTAGCATACTGTGGTTTACATAAGTATGTTTACAATGGAACAGATAAGCATACTGTGGTTTACATAGGTATGTTTATAGTGGGTAACACAGGAAAATGTATGTATACTATGATTTACACAGGTATGTATGTTATGATTTACACAGGTATATATACTGTGATATACACAGGTGTGCATACTGTAATTTATACAGGTATGTATGCTGTGATTTACACAGGTATGTAAAATGTGATGTACACAGATATGTATACTGTGATTTACGCATGTGTGAATACTGTGATTCATACAGGTATGTATACTGTGATTTACAGAAGTATGTATACTGTGGTTTACACAGGTATATAAAGTGTGATACTTGCACAGGTATGTATACTGTTGTTTACACATGTCTGTATACTGTAATGTACACAAGTCTGCACGTATACTGTGATATACACGGGTACGTATATTGTGATTTAAACAGGTTTGTATACAGTGATTTATGTGTTTACTGTGGATTATATGTATGTATACTGATTTGCACATGTGTGTGTAAAATGTGATTTTCAAAGCTATGTTAACTGATTTACACAAGAATGTATACTGTGGTTTACACAGGTATGTATACCGTGACTTACACAGGTGTGTATACTGTGATTTAGACAGGTATGTATACAATCACCAAAGGGAAAATGAATTATTCCCAGGGCACCACAGGGAAAATGAATTCCCACAAAATTATAGGGGAAATTTATTATCCACCAGGAACCAAAGGGAAAATGAATTCCAATCACACAATGGGGAAAATTTATTCCCAGACACCCGCAGGGAAAATGAATTCAAATCACACAATCGGGAAAATTTATTCCCAGACACCCAAATGGAAAATTTATTCCATACAAATAGGGAAAATTTATCATTCCCAGTTAACCAGAAAGAAATTCACCAAAGGGGACATTTATTCCCAAAAAGAGAAACATCTACCAAACGACAAAAGGGAAAATTTATTCCCAAGGCGACAGCAGGAAGGTCACCATAGGGAAACCATAGGGAAACCTTATTCCTAGACCATTGCAGGGAAAATAAATTCCAAAATGCTCTCTATAATTATGACGACCATGAAATGGACAGTAATTGTCATATGAACAACAAGTTTTCAAGGAGTAATTTCCAATATTTGGGAAGCCCTTATGCACACAGGCCAAGTTGTGTTAACACAGCTCAAGTTACACACACTACCCCGTTAACTGAGCATTACCGCTCCGTTTCGGGAAATAAAAACGTAACACGTAGACGACAAAAGGACCCTGACACTTAAGACGAGAAAAATGTAGAATGGCCAGACTATATTTGTCACTTTCAGCAAATTGCGCTTTGGAATGGCTGGTCAGAGCAAGAGATGGCCACACAATTAGCAATGAGCTTGAGAGAGTAT
Organism: Modiolus philippinarum; assembly: GCA_002080025.1. Classification (NCBI taxonomy): domain Eukaryota; kingdom Metazoa; phylum Mollusca; class Bivalvia; order Mytilida; family Modiolidae; genus Modiolus; species Modiolus philippinarum. The sequence continues at coordinate 174,293 of MJUU01003361.1, read as the reverse complement.
TGCGCAACGTGCTTTAAGCGAAATTACACGAGACATATTGTTTGATTTTCACAAGCTTTGATTTGCTTTGTCACAAAGGTTCTGTAACCCGGAAAGGGAAACGGCTGCGAATTTCGGAATAGAAGGCGAAAGAGGGAGGAGTCTGTAGCCGAATATGGCTATGCTTTAAAACGCCTGGCAACCCGTGCTCCCCCCATCCCATTCGAAGTTAGAGAAAGCTTGATTATAGAACAGTATATTTCAGGCCTTGGTGAAACAGATCTTAAGCGACATGTCCAATTTTCCCATCCAAGTTCTTTAGACAAGGCGATATCCTTAGCTTTAGAATTCGAAGCTTTTGAGGGGAGATAAATTGTTTCAAGGAAACCCAAATCTGAAGACATATCTTCAGTTTGCCCTGTAACCAAAAATGAAGAAGTAAACAAAAGTTTACATCCGTCGGATACAATTTTGAATAAACTTCTTGAGGAAATTTCTGAAATTCAAAGCTCAATGAAGTCCATGCTTCAGTAAAGAAATGAAAGGACTACACCTTTCAATCCATCCAAAAAAACAGAAATCAGAACAGGAAACCGTTGACTTGGTTTCTTTGTAAACGGGAGGGTCTCATGAAAAGCGATTGCCCTTCACTTGATGAACAAACTAGCGATAAGCGTAAATCGCAAAACATGGATAACAATAGACGTACTGATTAAAAATAGTTGGGACTGAGTTAGAGGCCAACAGCTCAGTCCAAAATAAAGTTGATTGTAAAATTTTTGAAAGGCCAAATTCTTCGTATAAAGTTTATAGTATTTCAAAGTCTTGTTGGTTTGTCGATGTTAGGATTAATGATACAAGCTTAGATATGCTTGTGGACACTGGTTCTGATGTCACTTTAGTATCATCAGAAATATTTTCAAAGATTGGTATTAATAGGAGAACTACATGGAATTCTAGGCATTGATTTTCTTAGCAAAAAAGAAAGTGACCATTGATACTGCCCAAGGGATCCTAATATAATGTCACCTAATTTTAAAGTTGACTTACACAGAGATAACTATTTGTCTGCTGCGTGTGCTAGAGTGCACCTCAATGAAACTGTTCACATACCACCAAACTCTGAGATTTTTATTCAAGGGGAAATATGGGGTCATTTCTGAAAGGATCAAGAAGGGTACATTGAGCCCTTACAAGAGTTTAGAGGGAGTGATAAACTGATAATGCCAAAGTCGGTTGTCAAAATGTCTCAATCAAGTGTGGTTATGTCTGCTTTGAACCCTATGCCAGAACTCAAGATATTAAAGAAAAATGTCCAAGTCGCGTCTCTTTTTCCTGTCGACAACGTGATGTCATGCAATTTTCAGAAAGCATCGGAAGCTTCTAACAGTACCGTGGATAACTCTCTTCCGGACCATTTACGTCCGCTTATTCAGAATGTTTCTCCGAAATTAACAGAGTCAGAACGACATCTTTTGGTAAAAACAGTTATTGATTATGTTGACATTTTTGTCGGCCCAGACGGGAAACTAGAGCGTACGACAGTCGCAGAGCACGAAATTGACACAGGCGACGCAAAGCCGATACGTTTACCGTTACGACGACTACCAATCACGCAGCACGAGGTTGCAGAGAAAGAGATTAAAAACATGCTCGATCAAGGCATTATTCAACCAAGAAATTCGCCTTGGGCCGCACCAATTGTACTCGTGCGTAAACGTGATTCTACATGGCGGTTTTGTGTCGATTACAGGCGGATTACTTCTGTGACACGGAAAGATGCATACCCTCTACCACGTATAGACGAGTCATTGGATAGTTTATCGGGAGCCAAATATTTTTGTACGGCCGATATTGCTAGCAGTTTCTGGCAAGTTTCGGTCAGCGAAAAAGACCGTCCGAAAACTGCTTTCATTACTTACAAAGGGCTAGTCGAATTTAGATATATGCTGTTCGGGCTTGCCAATAGCCTAAAACTTTCGAGCGTCTTATGTTATGGAAATAGTTTTATCAGGTCTGTGCCTTGTCTATCTCGATGACATAATTTTTTACGGCAAAACATTTTCGGAAACTCTTGAAAATTTAACTTTCGTCTTTGACAGATTTCGAAAAGCAAACCTAAAACTCAAACCCAAGAAATGCGCTTTCTTTCAGGAGGAAATTAAGTATCTGGGACACGTAGTCTCAGAAGAGGGAATAAAATGCGACCCGGATAAAACAGACACTATCAAAAACTGGCCAAGACCAGAGACTGTTTCCGAAATACGTAGTTTTCTTGGAATCGCATCATATTACAGGAAATTTATTCCTACATTTTCTCAGATAAGCTTTCCTTTAAACCAACTTACGCGGAAGAACAAGAGATTCATAATGACCGACGAATGTGACAAATCATTTCATACGTTAAAGCAAGATCTTACATCAGCTCCGATCCTAGCATATCCTACACTTAATGACCAATTTTTTCTGGATAGGGATGCCAGTTTGTACGGAATCGGTGGAATACTTTCGCAAGTACAAAACGGGGTAGAACGGAATATTTCGTACGGAAGTAAAAACACTGACGCGATCTCAGTCAAAGTACTGCACAACATATAGAGAATTACTAGCGGTTGTAACCTTTGTTAAACATTTTCGACACTTTTTGTACGGTAGAAAATTTGTAATTCGGACTGATTATTCATCATTAATATGGCTTAAGAACTTTAATGAACCCGAGGGAATGATCGAGCGGTGGATATCGCTTGATTTAGAAATAAAGCACCGTCGAGGTTCTGCCCATGGCAATGCTGATGCTTTGTCGAGAAAGCCAACTCGTCCGTGCAAACGACCTTACTGTCCTCAATGCATTCGTACTGCTGATGACAACTTAGTGAGAGCTCTTACGCGTAAGGAGACTTTGACTCCTCAACCAAACGGCAACTCTTGAAGTAGTTGTGCATTAGTGTTCGACTCCAACTGGTTAGACAATGGACACCGGAAACACTGCAGCAATTGCAGGAGGACGACGAAACCATCCACAGCGTAATCGATCACCTAAAACAAAATAGCGCGAAACCAGCAATAAATAGTCCGAATCGGGAATTAGTTACGCTCTTGCGACAGTGGGACCAATTAAGTCTCAGAAATGGACTATTGTATCATGAATTTGCCAGGAATGACGGTACAAATGTACCACAGCTCGTAGCACCAAAAGCCATACGGTTCGAAATCATGCCACATTTGCACAATAATAGGATTTCGGGTCATCTCGGAGGACCAAAGTACGCTCTCGGTTTTACTGGCCTGGTATGACAAATGATGTCAGTCGTTGGTGTCAGTCATGCGGTTCATGTGCTCGTGCTAAACCTGAGCCTGGATTGGGAAAATATCCCATGAATTGCTGCACGGTTTATGGACCACTCGAGTGCATCGCGATAGATATTATGGGACCGCTTCCACAAACTGACAACGGAAATGAATTCATAATGGTAAATGGTGATTATTTCACGAAGTGGAAAGAGGCGTACGCAATTCCAGATCACACAGCAGAAATGTAGCTGATAAGCTTTCAACCGAATTTATATTTCGCATGGTGCACCAGTCAGAATTCACACAGATCAAGGGAGTGAGTTCGACTCCATCCTTTTTGCAGAACTTTGCAAACTTTTGAGGATAAATAAATCCCGCACCACACCGTATCGCCCCCAATCGGATGGAATAGTCGAAAGATATAACCTAATCGTACAAATATGCTAGCCATGTATGTTGACGAGAATCGGTCTGATTGGGATGATCACTTGCCTTATGTTATGATGGCATACCGAGCATCTACGAACGAAACCACAAAATGTACCCCAGACAAACTCATGTTTGCACGCGAAATTTACCTTCCAATTGACGTTATTGCTGGTAGCCCTATAGACAGACACGATACTACTTGCCCGATACAGTACGATTCAGAGAGGCATTAAAAAGTGCATATCAATATGCACATGAAAACACTGAATCCAGTTTTCGAATACAAAAACGTTATTACGATGTCAAGTTAAAGGCGCGAACTTTTGCTATAGGTTAACTCGTGTGGTACTGGTATCCACCTGTTGCGAAACAAAAGCTTGGACTTGGTTGGACCGGTCCATATACAGTGACAAGGAAGATTTCTGATATAACATATCAGTTTAAATCAAACAAAACGGGTAAACCAAAAACCGTGCACGTTAACCATCTTAAATCTGTAATAGGTGACGTATATGGAAACGAATTGGCGTCCGCAAATCTAAACAACGAGAACATGATGACTGACGAAAATGAAAATCAAAAACAAACTACACTGTCTGCTTCCGCTACACCACCTCAAAGTCCAGTGATTGTCTATTCAAGAGCAGGCCGACTCATCAAACCTCGAATACCATATTCACCATAAATGTCAACTACTCAGTAAAAGAAAACAACAATACAAAATGTTGTAATTATTTTATTCTTATATATTTATTGATTAGATTGCAAGAACTTTGGTTTGGTGAAACTCATTTTTGAGGTGTCTAGGTTTTAATTGTGTACATCTGATCATTAAATACCATGGGCCAAAACCTGTCGGTGATGTGAAAGGTGCATACGGGAATTTTCTACCATTGGATGATAGTTCTTTTACTGACAGGGGAGTCAGTGGGTTTAATTTTCTATGGAAACTAGAGTTTCCAGATGGCACAGTTTGAGCTCACTAACACTATTGTCCGTTGTATCTAATCCAGTAAACCAAATTAAAGTTTAATATACAGGTACTTATGGCAATATTCTGTTTTTCAGCATGGATGACGAATTCTTTAATCTTCTTAAATATGAGGAGGATGACCTTAACGGTGATTTACACCGAATTTGTGCTGATACCAACACCGAGTCTGCTGAATTTAATTCTGCTGAAGAGGCAGTTGAGGATCTATTAAAGGAATCATTTAGATTCCATTCAGAAAATTGAATTTTAAAGACATGGTTCATCTGATTGACGGATGTTCAACTGGAATCTTCAACTCCAAAGGGAAATATATGAGGCACTGGACTGAGAAGCATGTAGCTATCTCACTTAAATACACTTGCAGTATCTGTGGATGTAATGTATCTTGCAGAAGACTATACGATATGAAAGTTCATGTTCGCGAAGTGCACCGAGAGAGAGATCCAATCAGAGTAGAGGAGACAGTCAGCAGGTGTCAGAAAGTTGTTATGACAAACAGATGGTTTATTGACCCAGGATTCCGGACATATAAAGGAAGGACAAGTTCTGTAGCTTCTACTTCTTCTTCTACATCTGTGCCTGCATCATCATCAGTTCTATCTTCCACAACGTCTTCATCAGTATCTTCAGCTTCTACAATGGTACCTACGTCGTCAGTTTACGTCTCTGTTCCGTCCACTACTACATCCAGTTCATCTGCATCTTCATCTAAAACTTCAATCTCAGCTGTTCCTAACACTTTTACGGTCGTTTCTACCGTCCGTGCAACCTCGGATGACATTCTTCCTGAAGACTACACAGAGTTTTCTGTACATTTGCCATGACGTAATCCTATCAGCTTAACTACGACCCCCAGCAACTCCAAAAAGATTTCACTTCATGACGATCTTGCCAAACGTCATGTTTGGAATACAAATCAGTAATTTTACCACCTATTTCCGAGTCTAGGGATGAGCTCGAAGCTTATATCAGATGGCTATGTCTTGGGATGGACCAGTTCGGTCGGCAGAGAGAGGCCGCAAAACAAAAGCTCGAAGAACTAAAACAGGGAGGCAGTCAGTTACAAAAGGAAAGGCAGATGAAGCGTGAATTTGAGGCTGAGAACAGGAGGTTACTACGCGAAATCAACGAGACAAAATGGAGGAAAAAGTATCTAATACCAGATTTGTAACTGTTCAGTGAATCTCCCTTTGTATTAACATTATACAAGAAGATTGTTACGTAACATTATCAATTTCATTGTTGTTGAAGACTGTTTATTTGACATTATTATTGAATTGAATTGTTGATATATATGCCTAAATTATTTACCATTTAAGTATTGGTAACTGTTTTATAAGAAATAAGAGGTAAATAGAGTTGATATTTTGCAAAAGTATTCCTAAAGCTTTATGCAAGAAATGTAGATTTGAATGTTGAAAGTATTTTCAGAATTTTTTTTTATATATTTTTAAAGTTCTGAAATCAATTGAATTATTTCAAACTTTTTCTTTCAGAAAAGATCAAACCTTAATAATTGATTATAGTTCAAAACGTATATATACATGATATGTATAAAGTGTCTTTTTTGTAGACTAAAGTGTATTACACATTAGGTCTTTAAGGGGAGGGGAGTGTGATGGTGGTATATATATTCACGCTTGACCATACTTTGTATATTTATTGATTATAAACCCCCCTACATTTTTATGATGTTCTGTTTATTTAATATTATTGTATTTACTTATTTGTCTATGGGCGCTGCCATTTTAAATTCACCGGTCCACTTCCTGTGTCCCGGCCGTTCTCAGGATAACTCTCGATTCATCAGTCCAGTGACCGGCAGTTGAGATTCGATAACGTTTTGATTGACAGGAGATTATCAACAAGTTAGTTGAAAAGCTATTCAACAGGAATTTAAACACCACCATTGCACTCCCGTAAACTGATTGTAATTCTAAACTTGTTATATCTTATTTGTACAAACAAATATTAAATTGTTGAACTTGAAACGATTTACGTTTCATTCCGGCCAAGAATCTCGGAACTCGGGAATAGTCAATGACACACTACAACCGCGCCGATTCAAGTTTAAACTTTCATTCGTGCCAACTTACATAAGTCTCATTCTCATTCACCAGCCCGATAGTCAGTACTTCGGTGGTGACCCGAAAGCTGATTCTATTTGGAACCTTACAATATTGCTGCGTTGAATGAAGTGGCAAAACTTTCAGTATACTGAAATTAAGATTAATTCCCCAAGCCTTCTACCTTTCATTGACTCGCCGTCGTGCAAAGACAACATTGGATACATTTGTCAGGATTTTACGTCCGATATATCTACAATGCAGACATTTCATATCGATGAATCTAACACATTGTGCAAGCTTGGGGTGTTAATCTTGACTTCATTACAATAAGAGTTATGTCACTTCCTTGACCGCAGCAATATCTAAATTTTTGTAAATTTTGTTGAAAACTAAGGAGTATCTCCCTCATGCAAAGCTCTCTCCTTAGCTGATGTTAGCTTTACATTTAGATAACATTGGTTTTTTGTTTTCTATCAGTTTTTAAACATTTTTGGGTTTATGGTCTTCCAAACGTTTAGATTTTATCTGCCTGAAGAGACATAAGTTGTCGAAATGCGCATATGCAGAATTTAAATTTACAGTAACTTCGGTTTTTAGCATCAATTCAGACACAACAACAGTAAGTAACGTCATATATTAATCATCCAATAACATTGACATTTCCATGCTACTATTATCACGAGGAGGGAAAGGTGACAAAATATTACATTGTGTATGAATATACACAATATTTTGTGTGTTTCGTCCACATTTGATGACATTGTGTTTTCTTTTACACAGAAGCTGATAAACGATATAAACGTCACAAACTGACGGTGGGGACAGATTCGTTGAATCGGTTCTAAAACTGTGCCTAATAAGTAAACAACAAACACATTATTTATGTAACTGATATTATCTTAAATCATGTTTTATAAATGAAACGAGAAAATTATTTAAAAATAAAGTCAAGAAAATAATTATTATATCCTTTCATAAAATGGGATCCGATTGTAGCTCCCGTACACGTCACATGATACAATGACCTCAAGAAATTTTGCAGGGCTACCGGTTGTCTAAACGTCGAATGAATACAATATCTTTGTGGTGATTTATTTCATTTTTACCATGCCTTATATATGGTGTTTGTATGACTGTAAATAGCATTTTTATGTTTACAAATACAATTCGTAATTTTGGATGTGTGTGTTGTTGGAATAATTCGTTCCGGAATGATTTGGGGCCAATGTAGTTCTTTTCCTAAAGTAAATTTATAAAAATAAATGTCGGTTCTTCCTTTTTTGAAACTAGGCGAATAAAAAAAACATAAATAAAAGTACAAAAACTAGGAAAAACACTTTCCTTTAATTTACCTCTCCTAAATTGTCGCAACATTATTTTTTCTTCAAATCGAAACCAAATTATTTATTTTTGTGGCAAGTACAATTAGATTATCAATTTTCACTTGCATCAAGATTTAATTATTTTTTCTACAAAGTCATCGAACCCCCTACCATTCCCTGAAAATCAGCCGTCCTATAATAGATATGTTTAGATAATTTCAAGTTTGGTTATACCCATTTGCAGTGGGTCTATATTCCGCTTATAAGCTCGTAAAACTTGTGTTCCGATTCCAGAACAGTAGTTACAGAACCCAAGAAAAGTTTCCATTTAGATTTTCATAAATTAAATAAAACCAAATGCAGAAACTCATAGAATTGGGTATTGGTTCATTTGAGGTTACCGGCATGTGTGTTGTTGATATTTTTAAGGCGTTGTACACAAGACAGAAAGGTAAGTAGAGATTCCCCTTTCCTAGTGTAAATAAAAAAAAGATTTTCATCTTGAATGGTCAAATCTTCATTTTATCATAATCGTCAGAAAAAAATTGATGCACTGTATAAATTTGTCAAATTAATCCATCAGAAATAGAAATTATTTAATTTCTGAACATCGGGTAGAGAATGAAATAGTACGGCATAGGAAAGCAAAACAGCAGGCAGGGGAAAATTCTCTTCAATGTTTTGATAAAATTAGTAAATTCAAATTATTTTTTTGTGGCCACGTATCTGAATTAACTGGTAATGAAACGAATGATTGTTCAATTAAAATCTCTATGTAATTGATGAGTTTCATGAGAGCTTTCAAGATAAATGGGCGTGCTCTAAATCATGCTTAATGAATATATGTCAATTATATGTCCGACCAATGAGAGTTACATACTCTTGCGACGTCTTTTAAATCAACGCGCAAATGGAAACTGTAAATCTTCTTTGTGACACATTCATGTTTACAATCCGAGTGGTAAAAAGAATGTATGACAAGGTCACAAATCTGTGACGCGTCAAGGAACGAAAATTTTTACTTAATCCGGTTTGGTTGTAGTATTCTGTGATTTTCATAAGGATGGATGATGAAATTATGATTTAATGTATTGATAATATTTCATAAAAATGGTTACATCACAGCTGATTTCCAGTGGTTCCGCTATATCATGGTCATTTATCTCATGTCACCGAAATTCGCATTCAAATTGAAGAAAAACTAAGAGTTAATTCTAAAATTCTGTGATAATCTAATTGTTGCCCATGGTGTTTTCTCTCTGAAAATTTGGTATACAAATCTGCATATTTGTAGCCTATTTTTGAATCATAAATATCAAAATAAAAACACGGAAAGCAGCTACTAAGCTCATCTCGTTTTGCCGCATTGTCATATGTTGAACATGCCAGTAAATGTGAATGCACCATAATCATTTTCCAAACAGATTCATTCATGCTAATATTAGTGTTACAGACTGAATCAAAACATTCACTGCTATTGTCATCTTAAAATACATTCTGCATGTACCAACAATATGGTTGATATGGAACATATCAGTAAACGGGAAGGGACTTTTAAGCATTCTACCTTACAATGATGTTCATGCCTAAAATGTAGGTCACATACAGTATCTGAAGCATGTATTTCAATTTTTGTCATCCCAAAACTCATCAGACTTATTTCAAAATGCCAGTGAGTAAGCAAGAATGGACCTTAACATTTCTACCTAACCAAGTCGTTCATGCATAAAATGTTAATCACAGACAGTATCCAAAGCATGCAGTGTATTTGTCATCTTGAAATGCATCATTTATATCTATATGGTTGACGTGAGCAGGAATGGACTTAAAACATTCTACCTAACAAAGTCGCTCATGCATAAAATGTAGATCATTGACAGTATCCAAAGCATACATTGTATTTGTCATCTTGAAATGCATCATATATATCAATATAATTGATGTGGGACATGTCAGAAGGCAGGAATGGACTTAAACCATTCTACCTAACAAAGTCGTTCATGCATAATATAAAGTTCACAGACAGCATCTGAAGCATGCATTGCAGGCGTCATTCAATCAAAAAATGCATCCTACATACCAATATGCTTAATGTGACATGTCAGTAAACAGGAATGGGCTTTAGCTATTTCTTATAAATATGACACGGACACGGATGCCGATGCTAGGGTATCAGAACAGCCCCTCACTTCATTAGGTGAGCTAAAAAGGATAAAAGGAAACACCTAAAATGACTGAGAATTACAATCAAAGTTAAAGGCATAGATTTCAAGCAAAGCTCTTTTATATAATGTGTTTATATAAATCTAAAAATAAATATATAAATATTAACAAATTAGAATGTGTCCTTATTATGCATTTTTGACATTTATATATTTTCAAAACAAATCCAGCAGATAAACAAACATATGCAAGTAATCTGCAACAAAAAAATCCTGATTTGATTTATACATATGCATGTAAATTCATTTGACATAAACAATTCTACTGCAAAATACTACTGGTGTTTACAAATCTAACACTTAAAAATACGGGATATCATATTCTTGTGTATCCTGCCTGGAATATTACAGCATTGGAAAAATGTCACTTTTTGTTTGACAGTAGTCTAAATGTAATAACAATGAAAAGATATGGAGTAAATGCACATGAGACAAAGTCTCTTCAAATACATGATTAAACAAAGCGATGAAACAACACTTTTATCTGAAGTCACCATGGACATGTATACAACGCATATTAATCTGTGATGTGAGTGCAAAAAGAGTAAATAAAACATACAATTTCACATACATAGACAAATACTAACTTCCATATGTTTTAGTAGTCTATCAAGATTTTTTTTTATAAATACATCTTTAAAGTAACTGAATTTGATAAACAGATGTAATTCAAATGGCACTTGCAGCATTCAATTGGTATATTATACTAGACAGCCAATTTAGACAGTATGGGGTGATATACTATGATAAAGAGATATATAGGGTTTTAAGTCAACCTAAAACCTTTTGAACATGTGAAAAGACACTGTGGATAAGAAATTTGATAAGACACTAAAATAGACACACAAACATTTTATTGATCATGCATTGTTGCATCCAGAGGAGATATCTGGAGATTCCACTTTTCCGGTGAAGATTTCAAAGTTCATGTAGAAATCCGGTAAAACTGACTTGAAAAGGAAAAATCCCCTAGACCCCTTTGTCTTGAAACCTTTTGTAACCCTTACCCATTTTTCAAAATCATGTTAATTGACTGGCCAGCATATACATAATGCACCTTACTGGCTCTTTCATAAAAAAAATGCAATGGTGAAGGCAGAAAAGCAGAATCAAGTAGTAGTTATAACCCTGAGGGCCTATGCCCGATGGTTTATAACTTATCTGTGTCATGTAAATGTAAAATGTAATAATTCAGATGATTTGACCCTAGATTATGAAAAAGTAGATTTAATGCAGGATATCTGATTCCATTTAATGACATCATGAAACAAATGCTGATATAGCTGTTTACAAAATATCAAAAAACTTTTAAGTGTCATGGTCAATATCAATAAAGTTAAGTAAAAATGCCCTGACGAGTCAATCATGACTTTACAAATTTTCTGTAATATTTATTACATGTACATATACAGTATTGTATGCAAGATCAAAAATTTTCAAATCACTGCTACATTTCAGTAATATCATAACAGTTTAAAATGAAAACAAAAAAATAAAATATTCTTACACACACAATAAATTTGAACACAAAATAGGATTGGACAGTATATAGCACTTATCTATTATAAAATGTCCGTTTCTTAGTTGTACTCCGTCTATATTTCAGATAAAGTAGCCCACATACAACTACACATGGTAAGGTTATAATCATAAAAATCTCCGTGTATGTCCAGGGGTTTTCTGGGAAATAGTATCTAGTGTCTGTGTGCTCCGTTCTTGTAAGTCTAGGAGTTTTAAATTTATCTACATTAGAACTGTATTGGAAAACTCGATTTATTATAATACTGAAAATGGATTGCTGGTACCAATGGCAACCAGTGGATTTTGGACGTTTGTAATGGAAGCATTCAGTTCTACGCGATCCCTTAGGAGCAATGCATTCTTTAGTTAGAGCACACTTCAACCATGGCTTCATAATGCTGAACCACGTGACTTTAGTTCTGTAAAATACCATAGAATTCATATCCATCATTCCTGTATCAGTAAAAGTGCAACGTTTTTCACCAAGATATTTAAACATCTGGGGATTAGTATAAGCAATGATTGTTGTAAACACTGGATGTTCCCACAAAAGGAAATTTCTATCTGCTCTGTATTTTAGCATCTTTAAATCTTGCACGTTCCTAAGACTCGCTGATGGGTCAATCCAAAATACGGAACCAAATTCTTCTAACATTAACTGAAAATATAAATATTAATTGTCGGTTACTTAAATATCCTTTGTAAAAATAAGTGCCATTGATTAAACTAGTGAAAAACAAAATACCGAAGTTATTATGAATTTCGTTTTTGCATATGGCCATTTCGACAACTTGCATCTCTTCAGTGTAGATCAAGGAAAAAAACGTTTGGAAGACCATAAAACAAAACTTTGTAAAATGTGATAGATCAAATCAAAGTAAAATATTCATTGCATATAAACTAACATTGTTTGTGACATTAACAAATAAAACTAGAACCAGCAAGACAGAGAACAAATAACCTAAGACGATCTAAATGAACAGGAAAAATAAGGACAGAGCTATGCAAAAGAGAGAAACTCCTTCGTTAAAAGTAAACCTTTCTTAAATTTTGAAATTGCAAGTTTCCAAATTAACTTTCGTGTCACTACAGAAGTACTGACTACTGGGTTGGTGTATACGCTCGGGGACTAACAGTCCACCAGTAGAGGCATCGGCCCAGTGGTAATGAAAAAATACCGAAGTTACTGTGCATTTCGTTTCTGCATATGGCCACTTCGACAACCTATGTCTCTTCAGTGCATCAATTGAAAACATTTAGAAAAGCAAAAACCAAACCTTGTAAAATCTGATAGAGAACAAATAACCAAAGAAGACCTAAATGAAAAACAAAAATAAGCTAAGGACAGAGCTATGCAAGAGGGAGATACTCCTCACTTTTAAGTAAAATTTTCATAAATTTTCAACTTGCAAGTTTCCAAATTAAATCGGCTTTCGGGTCAGTACAGAAGTACTGACTACTGGGTTGTTGTATATCCTCCGGGCTATCAGTCCAACAGCAGAGGCATTGACAAAGTGGAAAATACTGGAAATGAAAAAATACCGAAGTGAATTTCGTTCCTGCATATAACCATTTCTACAACTTATGTCTCTTCATGCAAAGCAGATCAAGAAGACCATAAAACAAAACTTTAAAAAATTCAATAGAGAACAAATAACCAAAGAGATCTAAATGAAAAGCCAAAGTAAGCTAAGAGAGGGAGATACTCCTTAGTTTTAATATAACTTTGCATATAATAAAGCATTTAAAAGTTTGAATGACAGTAAGTTCCATCATTAGCATAAAAATATGTCAGGATACGGGAAGGACACGTTTCAGGCGGGAATTTCTAATTATTAATTGGAGAGACAGAACTGTCTCGCCTGAATATGTTCATTGCTATACAGAGGGTGGAGAAATAGTAGGTTTCTATCGATATGAATAGTCTGACTGGAGTCTCAGACTGATATGACAGACTAAAGAAACATGTAACGAAAAACCATATCGTACAATATTGTCTCCTTGACATTTATCCCATTTCCTTTCTTTTTCATAATTGCTGAAAAACATACATAAATGTACAGAAATCAGAAAATAAACCCGACACTTATCCCTACATCTGTGTGAGAAACATTGGTTGGTTATTTCGCTGCACCAAGCTTGTTAATCAGAAAATAAACCCGACACTTATCCCTCCAAATATGGTCTAAGTGGAGATAATTTTCAATGAATGAAGTTATTGTAAATTTAATTTATGCATATGAACATTTCGACAACTAAAGTCTTTTCAGTGCAGATAAAACCTAAACTTTTGGAAGACCATAAACTCAAAGATGTTTAAAAACTGATACTGTTGATATTGCTAACTAAAATGATCTCCATTTTGACCAAATATAACGAACTTGGTACATGGAGATAACCGACCGATGTTTCTCATTATAAAGTAACATTTATCCTTCTGAATTTTCTTTAAAAAAATAGCCTTTTTTATTTATTAATTAATGCTACTTTTTACCCTTGTGGGTTGACAGCATACATACAAATGTATACCAAACACAAACAATTATAAATAATAAAACATATCTACATTTAGAACAATAAAAAGTGTAGTAAAAGACAGAAAAAGAGAGGGTCAGTATGAGTACAGCCACATAATTCCACATTTCACCCTATTTACACTATTTTGCTATTATAAAAACATAAAAATAAGCAATAAAGAAGAAACGTTGAGACAACTTTGTGTTTCTGTTGTCAATCTGTTTACAATTATATTCGATATTGAGTTTCATGTGACAAAACATTTCATAAATCATAGATAAGTTTACTCTGAAAGACCTTGATAGATAGAATGGTATACAAAGAAATAAGGGTTACTCCTCTGTCATGATAAGTGAAATAAAATGTTTTTTTTCAGTGAAAATCTAGGGACTAATGGATTGAAATTAAGATAAGCGATGAATTAGGTTCCTTTCCGGAAAAAAATAAAAATCATATTCGCAGTTTCTTGTTTCGCTTGAACACATTTTTTTATCAATAAAATTTCATGATGCGATAGTTTGAGTTCGTACTTGCTCGTGACTTTATATCACCTAAATATAAAATAAAATATTACCTGAATAATAATTGGTTGCCATGATCTCATGTCCGTGTCCGACACAATATCTGGATAAATAGACCACTCAAAAGTACGGACGTCACAATGACAGAACTTTGTTATCTGGAAAAAACACAAGTCAATTATTGCTGCGGTCAAGCAAGTGGCAAAACTTCCAGTTTACCGAAATTAAGATTTACACCCCAAGCTGTCTACCTTTCATTGACTCACTATCGTGCAAAGACAACATTGTATACATTTGTCAGGTTTTCACGTCTGATATAGCTACAATGTACACATTTCACATCGATGAATCTAACACATTGTATAAGCTTTGGTTGTTAATCTTAATTTCATTACAATAAAAGTTTTGCCACTTCCTTGACCGCAGCAATAACATGTATTCCATCATTTCTGAGTAACGGTAAATATCCATGACGCCTAAAAATGATAGATTGCGCTGTGCCATGTGCTGCAAAAAAAAACAAAAAACAAAAAACACAGCTCTAGGTCTACTTTATGTTTCTACAATTGTCAATCTTTATTTCCATTTAAAAACTGGCAACAATCGTGGAAAGAATACAACACCTACATAAACCCTTACTTCACCCCTATTTATCACTATTTTTGCCAATTCTATTTATCCCCCAGACAATGTGATACATTCTAATCTATTCGTGCTCGATCTTTTCCGCTGTGGTGCCATCTATGTATATTGCTACGGTCAAGCAAGTGGCAAAACTTTCAGTTTACTGTAATTAAGATTTACACCCCAAGCTGTCTATCTTTCATTGACTGGCCGTCGTGCAAAGACAACATTGTATATATTTGTCAGGTTTTCACGTCTGATATATCTACAATGTAGACATTTGACATCGTTGAATCTAATACATTGTGTAAGCTTGGGGTATTAATCTTGACTTTACTCCAGTAAAAGTTTTGCCACTTCCTTGACCGCAGCAATAATAAGCACTGGATGGCCAACTTCGAGGTTTCCAAAATCTTACTAACTCAAAAATATATCTGAAATAAGTTTGTACAATCAGTTTAGTCAGAATTGGCTTGAAGATATCCATATATAGAGATAAAAAAAACAATAAATTATAAAAATTATAGGAATATTTTGGAATTAAAGGAATACCTTAAAGGCCCTGTCACACTATAACGTTCTAGCCAACGTGTGCCGTCGTACGCGAATTTTTATAAGAACGTTGGCACACGCCGAAGAAACTGAAGAAATTCTCTTGTTGGACGCATTCATAGCGTCAGTCTAACGACCTACAACGCATGGAAAACTTATCCATAACTTGTATGCAGCGCTCATAAAACGTGTAACAGCGTCCGACAACGTTGCAAAGGCGTTTTACTAACGCATCAAAAACTGTCCTCTAGCATTCATAGAGCGTTTGTATAGCGTTTTGATTATCTTTGTACGATCAGCTTGAAATTCTGCACCTCAATGTCATTTGCAATTGTAGAAATGGATAGAAATGCCACCGAAAAATACGACTGATTTGCAGGAGGGATGGGTCCCTCAAAAAATAAAAAAAAATATTGTACAAACAATTATGTCAGTATGATACTGAAATAAATCAGCTATTTATATTACTTAGGAATTTTGTATTGTTCTTTAACCATTATTTTTATAATAAAACATCGACTAATATGTTACTCCTTAGTTACAAGGACGTCCGGTTTGCGTCTCCTACACGTTTAAAACAACTTTCGAGAAACTACTACATATCGCACAAACTGCGTGCATAACGCACCTAAAGCGTTCGTCTAACGTCTGTATAACTTACATGTATCAACAACACGTTGGCGAACGTCGTGAAATTTAGAGCATATTCAAAATTTTCCGACGAACCCAACGTTCAACAACGCACACCAATTAACGTGTGTGGACGTGTTCGTAACGTGTAACGAACGCGCCTCTTACTTATACAACGTACACCAGCGTGTACGGAAATATACGCACGCACTGAGCATACGTTGGTGCTGTGCGTTATAGTGTGACAGGGCCATTATATTCTGTATGAAAAAGATTACTTGAAATTTTTCCAAATTTCGAATGGTAAATCATAAACTACCAATAGAACGCGACAGATGGCAAAATATTGAACTACAGAACAGAACATGTCATTTATGTAACTCCGAAATTGGTGAATTTCAATATATTCTAAAACGCACAAACTTTCAAGTGAAAAAAAACTTATTTTTAAATAAAAAATTAACAAGAAGACAAAATATACTATAGTACTTCACTTTAAGGGAATAATGTCAACGAAAAATAAACAATTACTTATCAATATATGTAAATATATAAGAATTATAAATAAAAAAGGGAGTCCTCCTGTCTAAATTACACGACGGTTACTGTAAGAATGTTCATATTGTTATATATACTTGTATGCTATTTGTTTTGTTGTTGTTGTTGTTGTTGTTGTTGTCTCTGTACCTATGTATATGGTTATGAGAATAAAGATGATGATGTGTAGAGGTAGTCATTTTGCATTTACTGATATATTGTAATAGTACAGGCAATCAAAAGGGAGAAAATTGAATCCTCATTATTGTGTGTTTTTAAATGATAAATAAATTGTAAAATCTTACCAGTTCTCTCTCTTTTGCATAAAGTCCAATGTCATATATTATTAACTTCAAATCTATGCCTTTATCTGGCGCATGCGAATTTGTGTTTTCAATAAGTCTTTGTACGTTGTAGTAGTCAGAAGACGTCACTGCTGTTACTATTGGCGGGATATGTGTCAAATCAGCAGGTGCTTCATCACCATGGAAGGAATCAGAGAACTTCTGAGAACCAATACGTTTTAGATATGGCGTCGATTCTCCACTGGTGTAATTTTCAACAACCAGTGAATTTTCCTGTATTGTGTCTTTGAATTTGACAGGACAATCGGCTATCAAATCACTGTCATCTAAACTCCTATGTACTCCGAAATACTGGATCCCTTTTATACCTCCATATCCCATAAACATCCAAAATACCAATGATGCAAGGAACATGTACGGACTTAAGGGAAACTGTCGGAATGCTTGGTCTGGCGCTACACCCTTCATCTGAAATATCAATATTTGATTACATCAGCTTTTGGAAACTATACATAAAAATGATACCAAAAACTAAGAAAAAACAAACTATGCTTTGATCGCCATTTGTTTGCCCTTTCTTTTGTTTTCTGTTATAAGCTGAATTGACATGCATGTACGTTTATCTCATCCATATCTATTTGTTTGTTTAAAAATACTTTTTGAAAATACAAAAATATCAAAGTTGCATAATAAAACAATGGCAATAATCAACATAGCATTGTCTGTCAAAATCTTAAAATGTTCAATTTAACTTTTCTGTCGTTGTAAGTACTATCAGCTTAAGCAATGCCCGAGAAATAAAAAAAATATTCTAATTTAAGCAAGTTTTCTTAAAAAATAACCCCTTTTTGACATTTTTCAAGGAAAAAAATTATTCAACCAACTACCTACTCACATTCAAACTGAAAAGTCGAAAAACAGCAAACAAAAAATTTGTTAAGAATGGCCTAAGGTCAACGTTGTTTACGGACAAGAAGTCCGAGTCTGAGTAAATCGCTCTTGAGTGGTGAAAAAGAAAGGTATATAAATTTAGTGCTTCAAACAAGCTAATTGTAGTTTAAAGTTTACATTTTTGGTTAAGGCTCACATGTACTATTACTTGATACATGAATATTATTATGCAGGGATACTGATTCGAAGTAAAACATATCTAAGCTTAAATCCAGGGATTTGGAAAACTTTCTAATCTTACAATCCCAAAGTCATTCCCATAAATTTTATGTTTCAGTCAGTGGGGTCGCCTTTTCGGTCAAGAATATTAATGTGCAATCAAATATCATGTTAACCGTTTTGCAGTTGGAAATTATGAAAATAATATAAGGACTTATATACGATTACATTATAAAAACAGAATACATGTAGTGTTTCAAATGTGATATTTTCGTGACTGCATGCTTTTAAAATGCTCACAGGGTTTCTGATGCGTGAAAACAGCACCAATCATACCTTAAAACCTGTAATGGGCGGGGGGAGTTTCTATTCCACTCTCTTGTTTGTTTGTTTTTTTTTCATCTTCAGGACAATACAAACACTTTACAATAAACCAATGGGTGTTTTGCCAAGTATGGAGGAAATAATTGCTCCCTGAAAATGTCAAATTTGATGCTCTCATGGGGAAAACCCTAAACAAATAGGGACAGTGGCAGGTATGTATGTAACAAAAAGAGGCGTGTCAGAAAACTCCACAAGCGCTTTGATTCATCGTCTTTAATACTCAACTGATAAAAACTTAATATGTTATACCTATCTCCATGTTTACATTATTTATGTGGCGCATTTAATTTTTTGCTTCAACTGTGTATGTGTGCTTAAGCTAACTTTATGTGCTGTTCTTATGTTGCTTAACGGTTTGTTGTTTTGTTTTTCCAGATATTAGTCGGTTAAAGAAGTCTACTGCACTCATGTTACTCGTTTGCTTTGTAGATATTTGTGCCGAATTAATTTTTTTATTTTACTTACTTTCAACATAATAGGGGCAATTAGAATTAAGGATTAAACTGCATGTACATTTTAAATTATTGACATTTGTCGCTAATTAAAGATTTAGTGTCTGTGGTGTTCATTTTGACTAATTAACAAGAAAATTTAAAACCTATTTGTTGATGGACTATTTTCGAGAAAAAAAATACACAAATATACATTGTGATATGTAATTAAAGTACAAAGCAATCAAACTTTTAAATATACAAATGTATACGTGTTTGTTTTGTGATGTGTATCTGGGACTGTTATATTAGTCCCAGTGGGTATCGACTATATTGTGCTCTTTAAAGCTATTGCATTGGTGCAATGATAGAAAATTGATCGACTTAGTCTCCAACTTGGACAAATTTCAGCAGGAACAATAATTATACCTGTAGGTAATAATTTTTTCCTGAATTGAGGAAAGATGCTGTAAAAAATGCATAAGATACAATTTTTCTTCGGTTCAGAGGTTTTTAGTTGTTGTTTGTGGCAGTTCTCCCGTGACAATCTATATAGAATAGAATAGAATATGCTTTATTAACCAATCAAGGGTCCATTGAGGACATGATGACAAAACATAACAAAAACAAAATTATATGCATTGGGGCTCATGTGATTTTTACGATCTCTTGTATAAAACGTATTTCTAGATAGATGCAAAACTATTTTTAATTCAGGGTTTCAAGGACTGTGCATGGTTTTATTGACATAAGATATTAGTATGTTGTAAACAAAGTGTCAATGTGATTGTGTAATCAATAATGCGAAACGTCTTTCAAATACATGTACTTACATTTTTATCTTCCTGCTATGATCCTGTGTTGTATTTTTAATAAATAAACACTACTTTAAGTAAGCTGATGCGAGATCATGTCACCCAACCGGTACAAGTTGTCACACGTGCTTTGGAATATACTTCCTATTTACCTGTCGGTAGCAACAACATAAATAATCGCCACCTGGTGGGCAGGTAATTTAATTAAAACATGTGTAGGTAACTCGAAATTTTATAATATTTACAGTTTTGTATTTTAAGAAAAAAAAAAATCAAACATTGTCGAGAATAAAATAAATGAACATCTGTCACAGTGACATATGTCTCCAAGATATATATATATAAAGAAATGAAAACAAAGAAAAAAGCAAAAACAAAAGAAAAGTATGGAAGCCAAAGGGGACCATTTCTAAAATGAAAAATAAGTAAGTCAGTAAGCGGGTTAGTAAGTAAATAATATGTGTGGAATAAAATCAGAATCAGAATATTTTATTACCAAATTAGGGCCCCAGGAGGGCATGATACATCAAACATTTATGATTGGTACAAGTACAATATTACAGAAAACAGTATAGACAATAATTAAATAACAATTAATAATAATAATAAAAAAAACAATAAATAAAGGCATATATATGCACGTCTACCACAGATGCACTTCATACTATGAAAAATTGAGTAATATTAATATAACATACCCGGTGCATTTGGATGAAAAAAAATGCATTCACATACAGATCAGAATGCAACAGGCACCATGAGGCGATGCACAAAGGGAGTTTTTCCACCGTGCCTGTCGCAGTCTGTCTATGATAGTTACATAGAACTAGCATGATAGTAAAAGCAACAAGTTAAAAGAAATAAAGATAGTCATGGACGGTGCCATATAATTTATATCCAACCATCTAAAACCTGTGGCATAAATTAGTTAAAAAAAAAAACAAGGGGTCAGACAGTGTATAGCCTGCAAAAAGTATCAAGGGACGGTGCCANGCACAAAGGGAGTTTTTCCACCGTGCCTGTCGCAGTCTGTCTATGATAGTTACATAGAACTAGCATGATAGTAAAAGCAACAAGTTAAAAGAAATAAAGATATAGTCATGGACGGTGCCATATAATTTATATCCAACCATCTAAAACCTGTGGCATAAATTAGTTAAAAAAAAAAACAAGGGGTCAGACAGTGTATAGCCTGCAAAAAGTATCAAGGGACGGTGCCACAAGGAGAAAGTACCTACTAATATTTAGTGCAGGCCACACAGTTTTAATCAAAATCACTACAATCTTTAGGAAATATAGACAACCTGCAGAAATGTATCAAGGGACGGTGCCATAAGGAATAAACCTGCTCATACTTAAT
>MJUU01003361.1:130911-141088 GCA_002080025.1 Modiolus philippinarum | reverse complement strand
TTGTGCTTCAGAGCTTGAACTGTTTAAAATGTACATGTGTTGTTCAACTGGATTAACTATGATTGTTATAGTTTTTACCATCCCAATATATAACTTTCTATTGTTTTCTATATAAGGTCTGAAATGTCGAGATGTTTTGTAATTTCCAAGTTTGAATTAGAGTAACCTTTTGGTCTGTCCATTAGTTATGATATATTGTATGATTTGGTACTTGTAGACACCGATGTTATGTATAGATCGAGTTGGAAATACACCAAACGAAGCCACAGACGTGGATCTATAATGTACTGACATTAAACGATTTTTCACATTTTAATCTTCAATGTAGTACTCACAATTAGAAAATACTAGACTTTATTACAAACATGATTATTTTAATCCTTGTGGTCTACTTTTCATTTTTTTTCATTCGTGAGAAGTAAAATCTCTTTATCACTTGGGTGCGTGATATATTGTGCTATTGGTCAGGGGAAGGAGGCATAAGTAACCTGAAGTCAATGATTGATTTCGCTATATAGAAAAAAGAAGAGAAATGGGGAATGTGTCAAAGAGACAACAACCCAAATGGGAGTAATAACAACTCAAAGCCACCATAAGATCTTCAATGAACAGTGAGAAAACCCCAAACCCAACGGCAGGTCGGAGTCAGCCCCTGAATATACCATATATTCAAGAATTCGTTTTGCATATGGAAAGAACGAGACCAGAATACCGAAAGTACATAGCACAAGAATGTAGCATAAATCAAACTTCAGACAGACAAAGCAACTGACATTTTTAGAAGTTCTGAGGTTGCAATCACGAGTTGGTTGACCAAAATAATGTTTCCATAATTCATATTTCGATGGATTTTTTCTACATTTGACTACATCTAGCATATCTGCTAAATAGCTTGCCTGATTCCAGTATATCATCTTTGTTCTAGTTATATCACAGGTGTGCATAAACGAAGACATTAACCCTGCCTCTTGTAATGTAACCTGACAAACAGTATGGACTATTCATACCAGATGTGTTCAATTTTCATATAAAGAAATATAACATAGAACATTTTCCCAGGTTTACAATCCTGCATTCAATAGATGAATAGAGACATGGTTACAAACATTATTCCGCCAAAACCGGTTCTAGGGGCCGTTTTGAACTTACTATGAGGTATGAGCAAAGCTCATGGTTAAAGGCCTCATGGTGGCTTTAAGATCTTCCATATAACAATTAAAGCGTTGGTCCGTTGATTGTTTTTGCCATGCAATGCCTGAGTTCCAATCGTTATTTATGTTTGTCTGTAGTCTGTTATGTGTTTTTGTAGTACAGTTCCCTTGTGGCTTATGATTGTAATTTTCGGCGACCATTGTAGGGGTTAAATGTTCTCTTTACTTTACAATAGACGAATTTCCAATTTCATTTTATGAATGAATTACCCCGATTGTACTGGGGTCAATCGGAGTAAATTGCGTCATATAACATTGTGACGTCCAAAAATCTATATTGTGATGTCAAAATTTTGCCGGGAGAATTCACCAATTGGAAACTCGTCTATTTGTATAGAGACTTTGTCTTATGTGCATTAACTCCATATTCTTTCATTGATTTTTGTCTCTCCTGCAGTGTGGAGTCCGTTAAAAGATTTCCCGTACAAGAGATATATTCTCTATATACATTTCAGTTATGGTGTACTTGTTCTTGATAGAATTTCTCATATTGATGCAAATTACTAAATACCGAAGTTACTGTGAATTTATTTTCTGCATATGCGAAATCATATTTTCAAATTTTTGCATTTTAATTTTTGTAATTTCAATTTTTTATTCTGACCGCCTGATTATTTTGCCCACATTTCATAATTTTATAATTCCAAGTTTTCTCACTATTGACTGGATGAGTGCTCTGTTCTTGTTTAAATGTTTTGTTTGTCTTCCATATAATAATCAGTCTTTTTGTCGGGTAACAGATGACAACAGTTGTAAGAACACTTCGCCAGTTTATTCTATGTTTGTTGCAGATCCTGCCTCCAAGAGTCATAAAACGTGGATGTAGCGTTTCTCGACATCTAGCAATGAGTTCCGCTCAAACCGGTGCTAGAGGTCGTCCTGAATTTACCATGGGGTATATATGAGCATAGTTCATCGTTGAAGGCCTCATGGTGACTTCAAGGTGAAGAACAGTAATAAAAGCGTTGTTAAATTGCTTGTTTTTGCCAGGCATTTGTAGAGACTTTGTCTCATGTACATTTGCTACATATCCCTACATTGCTTTTGAATGTAACGTTTGATATCCAGTAATGAATTCTGCTCAAACCGGTACTAGGGGTCGCCTTGGACTTACAATGAGGTATGAGCAAAGAGCATTGTTGAAGGCCTGACGGTGACTTCAAGATGATGAAAAACAATAAAAACGTTCCATGACTTGGTTCTGCCATGATGTCTCATGTGGATTTACTCCATATCCTTTCATTGTTGGCATTGGACTCAACTGTTAATTAAATTACCATCATTTAAGACAGATGGATACTGAAAAGTGTTAATATACATTCGCATTCAGGTATAATTACAATAGTTCAATAGTTTTCAAAACGAGAAACTGGTCAGGGAAACGGACCAAGAAGTCAGAGTAATGATACAAAATCTCCTAGGAGAAAAATGCTGAAATATATTGTTTCAACCTCCAAGCCATATCACGTACCAATTGTTCCTCAAAAACACAGAAGACAGTTTTGAGAGAAATTACCTACTTATATATCATATTTTACGAAAGGATATGGAGTAAATAAACATGAGACCATAACACATATGTTAACTCCAACTGCAATAATTTTAATGAGCTGTATGGCCATTTCTGAAATTTATTCCTCATCAGAAGCACTAAAACCCAAACATAGGAAATCCATAATTTCAAAATATGTTTAAAATGCATAAAACAAAACGAAAGCCGAATAATCAGTAATATCAAATATAGCTAAGGAAAAAAAACTATGATGGAGGAAACCTTAGGTTTTAGAATTTATGAAAATTTAGATAATTGTAATTGAACAAAGTGTACACATGAGATATTATCTCATGTACAAGTACAACATATCTAAGAAAAATAGAGAACAGACATCTCTAACATGTAGAATTGTTTTACAAACTCCACACTGCATTAAAAAGACAAACTCCTGTATTAAAAATTTAACGAAAGGATATGGAGTACATGAACATGAGACCATAACACATATATTAACTCCAACTGCAATAATTTTAATGAGCTGTATGGCCATTTCGGAGATTAATTCCTCTTCAGCAGCACTAGAACCCACACATAGGAAATCCATAATTTCAAAATATGTTTAAAATGCAAAAAACCAAACGATTCATTGAATGATTGATTGAATATTGTTTTACGTCTACTCAGCAATACTTCAGCTATATCAAGACGAGAACAAGTTTGTTAATAAATAATCACTTTGGGGTATGGAAAGGATCATGGGACAGGAAATTCTGACTGCCACTAAAATCGAAAGTAGCAGTGAATTTAACCTTGTAGCCAATCACCTACGGATCACTCAAACAAGAGCTTGCTACAAGGGTTCTTTAATGTGCAGGAAGCGTGGCATTTCTTCCAACACCAAACGAAATCCGAATAATCAGTAATATCAAATATAGCTAAGGACAAAACTAAGATGGAGGGAGTTAAACCTTAGGTATAGAAGTAGTGTTTACTTTAAGTATATTTTTCTTTAACCTATTGAAGAAAAAACAATATTTTTTAGCCAAATCGCAAACTTTTTATTACTTGTATTTTATTACGCTTTACAGATGGATATATATTGAGGTCTGTTTCGTCAAATTATTACTGATTATTTTGAGAAAATATGCATTTTTAACGACTTAAATGAAAAACGCAG
This sequence comes from Modiolus philippinarum, assembly GCA_002080025.1. Taxonomy (NCBI): domain Eukaryota; kingdom Metazoa; phylum Mollusca; class Bivalvia; order Mytilida; family Modiolidae; genus Modiolus; species Modiolus philippinarum. The sequence goes on along the minus strand of MJUU01003361.1, from coordinate 137,205 downwards.
AATTTGATTGAAATTCAATTACGATTTGACAATCATCAATGCTTATACAAATAAAATCAAAATGGATACTCGTTTTTACAAGTACTAATCAGCCTCCCAAGTCTGGTTTTCGGAGTCCACGTCCGTTCCGTTCCATCCTCCAAAGTCAGGTGTTCTGAGTCCATCTTGTTTAAAACAAATTCATTAAAACTGATATTGGTAAACAAGACTATTATCTTGGTCACCCAAATTTCGAATATAGAAAAATAAAAACAAAATTTAGAATAAGTGACCATAACCTTCTTATTGAAATAGGCAGATAAAATACCAAGAGAAAATAGATAATATTGTGAAAATAAAATTGATTATGAATGTCATTTCTTTCTTCATTGTACATTAAATAAAGAATTGAGAAATAAACTTTTTTCTGCATTAAAAAAAAACCAGAATAACTTTGGCTATACATTAGAAGTAAATACAATAAAAAGGCTTCTAGACCTTGAAACACCTGAAGATATTAAAGCAGTTCTATCCTTCATAAAACAGTTATTAGAACTGAGGAAAGAAGATCAAAGGTCTATAAATGTTTAAATATTTTGAATTCTTGTTTATATGTTTATAATAGTTTTGTATGCTTTAGTTCCAAATCAGAATTGTGCTTTGCATTAAAAAAGTTTTTTTTTAAAAAGATGACAAAATACAACATTATGTATGAATCTACACGGTGTTTAGTCTGTTTCTGGTCTGTCTACGACCTTTCTATTGCCATTGCTGTTGAGTTGTTACCGGACACTACTGCAATGGAACGAGATGCTTGGCGCGCCATGAAACCAGTTTAACTTACTATTTCTTTTGGAATGCCTGTACCAAAATCATGACCATTGCATTGCGGTCGACAATTTGTCCGGCTGTTTCCACCTGATTTGTCTATTTGTCTCATGAACTTCGGCTCTTGAAATCTCTGTTCGGTAATTTTGTTATTGCCACCATTCCATTTTTGAATACAATATGTTGCTTAAAACTGAAGCTTATAAAAAATAAACACGTCACAAAAACACGATAAGGACATATTTATTGAATCGGTTCTATGAAAAAAAGATTCTCTTATTAGCTTGTGATGATAACACTTTCATGTTCCCCAGGATAATACTTAATGGCGTAGTTTCCTCGGTTTCATTTGCGTCACTCCTTCAAATAATAATAATAATATGGACATTCCTAATTGTTTTTTTTTCTTTTTCTTATTTTGTGTTTTTTCTTATTTTTCCTCATTTTCAGAAACTTATCAAAACTACTGACATATAGTAAGTAAGAAATCACTTATGAAATTATAGTAGCAACACTTTCATGTTCCTCAATTGGGTCGTTTCCTTGTTTCATTGACGTAGTGCATTAGCATTCATGATTTTTTCAATGTTTTGTTGCACACGTATATGTTTAGGCATATGCTAAATTGATCGCATATTGACGATATTTCGATGTTGCTTTAAACTCATTTGCTATTATTTTGAGCAAATAAGATAAACCTAATCACAGTAACAAAAAATTCAATCACGGCAAAGTCTTTCTTATATCATAGACAATTTATGGCCATATGCCGTATTGTAATAGCATGACATCAGCCCTTTACCCGTCCATTTTGAAAGTGCTTAAATTCTCACCAAAAGCCTTTTATGATAGATATCCATGTGAATGCCAATACGGCTACTTAACGTCATTACAATCAGTTTAGATTTGAATATAACCACGGGTTTGGTGGAAAAGTAGACAGATTAGACAAAAAGATCTTGTGATTAAAAAAATACAATTGATAACAACCCCCTCCCCCACAAAAAAAAAACAGAAAAAGCACACGCACACACACACAACAAAAACAACAAAAATTGCTTTTTTCATCAATTAACTTACAAGTGAAAAGAAAATTAAACTATTTAAACTTACATTTGATTGTGAAATATGTCGAATGGGACAGATTATTTATCTATTACAATATTTACTGTACAAACAACTATATTTCTACATGCATAACTCATGTGACATTAATGTTTCACCTGTAAAATTTTGCAACAATTGTTTTCGTTTCTAGATAAAAATTATCTTTTAAAATCATTCTGGATTAAATTTTATATTGTTGTGCATTCCGCAAGCCAGGATTATTACTTGTCTAATCCGACTTTTGCACCTTCAAAATGCAGCAGTATGATTCAGTAAATAAATATTGGGTATATTTTGCTGGTTCGACTACATAATCAGCTGACAAGCTTAAATCCTTTTCTTTCAATTGCATGGCCTGAATACTATATTCAGATAACCTCCTCGTGTTTTAATTATCAGTGGAGTTAATAACCATAATTTTTTTTTTAATTTTGAAATTTGTTTGATATTTTGTTATGTTTTGGAAACCGTTTCAAAAAGCCCTTTGTCTTATGATCTTGATGACTATCTCATTTATTATTTGATGATGTCGTTCAAGGCATATTTCAGTGAATTCTTAAAAGATTTTCTTTTAGGATAAGGACAAGTTCATTTTGTTAAATGGTTTTTTTTTCTGCCTCGTTTTCTGTATTTAAAACTTATGAAGCGGAGCTTTCATAAAGGTTTTTGTAATTGTCAATTTGTAGTTCTTTGTTTTGCTTTTTGACCTATTTGTCATTATTTTGGAATGCCTGTACCAAAATCAAGTACATTTTGTTAAAGGGCATTATCAGCTACCTACGTTTATAACCGTAGGCATTGAGATTGTACCAAGGAATTCCATGGGACTGGCGATAGCAACGTTCTTAACAACAAGACGGGTGCATGGGATTTGTACCAACGGGCTGCCATCCAATCAAAAGCTGGCATTCATCACAAGCCGGGGATAATTTTTTCTGCCTCGCATTAAATAATTCTGTTTTTTTTTGTATTTAAAACTTTTGAAGTGTAGCTTTCATAAAGGTTTTTGAAATTGTCAATATAATTCCAAATGTAATTGTAACGTTCATTTTCATTGGTCAACGTCAGGAATAGCAAACGGAAATCAGTATTTTTCGATATTTCCGTTTGCCCATTGATCTGCTCCGCAAAAAATATAGTGCAGCAAATAAAGACGTCATTTACATCGCACCTTTTAACGTACAAAGTTGGAATTATAAGGATTAAACACTGATTTTTAGGACTTTATTCAGTTTGCGAGTGGGCTGCCGAGGTTTATACATAGATAATTTCCTGAAAATGAGTGTTTAATCCTATATTGTATTCTTTTGTTTTGCTTTTTTGACTCTTTCACCTATTTGTCATTATTTCGTTAATATTTGATAGATAAAAATCGCATGCAAATCAATACAAGTCTTGGAAAAGGGCATGGTACAAGACATTGTGATTTTAAGAGTGGTTGTGTTCCAGAAATTAAGCCCTCGTCATAATCTTGTACGTCAGATGTTTGGTTATGAATAAATAAGTGTATCTTCTGAAGGAGTTATCTTGTATCAAACTACGTATATTTGAGAAAGCTTTGCCATGAATAAGTAAGGGCCAATACGACTATCTATATACAAAATTGTTAACACTCAGTACAATAATGTCGAGGAACACAATTGTCTCCAGCTATGAAAGTAAATGCTCTGGCAATTAATGCTCTTTTGTCTCATTCAGAAAAGAAAATAAATCCAACACTTTTTTTAATTTTATGCTTTAGAATTAAGTAAGGAAAGAGTGCATTGTTTATTTTGTTGTCCTTCAGAGCTTGTACTGTTTAAAATGAGTTGTTCAACTTGATTAACTATGATTGTTATATTTTTTACTCCATCCCAATATATAACTTTCTATTGTTTCCTATATTAGGTCTGAAATGTTCAGATGTTTTGTAATTTCCAAGTTTGAATTAGAGTAACCTTTTGGTCTGTCCATTAGTTATGATATATTGTATGATTTGGTACTTGTAGACGCCGATGTTATGTATAGATCGAGTTGGAAATACATCAAACGAAGCCACAGACGTGGATCTATAATGTACTGACATTAAACGATTTTTCACATTTTAATCTTCAATGTAGTACTCACAATTAGAAAATACTAGACTTTATTACAAACATGATTATTTTAATCCCTGTGGTCTACTTTTCATTTTTTTTCATTCGTGAGAAGTAAAATCTCTTCATCACTTGGGTGCGTGATATATTGTGCTATTGGTCAGGGGAAGGAGGCATAAGTAACCTCAAGTCAATGATTGATTTCGCTATATAGAAAAAAAGAAGAGAAATGGGGAATGTGTCAAAGAGAAAACGACCCAAAGGGGAGTAATAACAACTGAAAGCCACCATAAGATCTTCAATGAACGGTGAGAAAACCCCAAACCCAACGGCAGGTCGGAGTCGGTCCCTGAATATACCATATATACAAGAATTCGTTTTGCATATGGAAAGAACGAGACCAGAATACCGAAAGTACATAGCACAAAAATGTAACATAAATCAAACTTCAGACAGACAAAGCAACTGACATTTTTAGAAGTTCTGAGGTTGCAATCACGAGTTGATTGACCAAAATAATGTTTACATAATTCATATTTCGATGGATTTTTTCTACATTTGACTACATCTAGCATATCTGCTAAATAGCTTGCCTGATTCCAGTATATCATCTTTGTTCTAATTATATCACAGGTGTGCATAAACGAAGACATTAACCCTGCCTCTTGTAATGTAACCTGACAAACAGTGTGGACTATTCATACCAGATGTGTTCAATTTTCATATAAAGAAATATAACATAGAGCATTTTCCCAGGTTTACAATCCTGCATTCAATAGATGAATAGAGACATGGTTACAAACATTATTCCGCCAAAACCGGTTCTAGGGGCCGTTTTGAACTTACTATGAGGTATGATCAAAGCTCATTGTTAAAGACCTCATGGTGGTTTTAAGATGAAGAACAACAATTAAAGCGTTATTCCGTTGATTGTTTTTGCTGTGCAATGCCCGAGTTCCTATCGTTATTTATGTTTGTCTGTAGTCTGTTATGTGTTTTTGTAGTACAGTTCCCATGTGGCTTATGATTGTAATTTCAAATTTTTTTTTTCATGACCATCTGATTATTTTGCCCACATTTTATCATTTTATAATGCCAAGTTTTGACTCGATGAATGCTATGTTCTTGTTTAAATGTTTTGTTTGTCTTCTATATAATAATTAGTCTTTTTGTCGGGTAACAGATGACAGCATTTGTAAGAAAACGCTGCCAGTTTATTTTATGTTTGTTGCCGATGACGCCTCCATGTGTCATAAAACATGGATATAGCGTTGCTCGACGCCTTGGACTTACAATGAGGTATGAGCAAAGAGCATTGTTGAAGGCCTGACGGTGACTTCAAGATGAAGAAAATCAATAAAAACGTTCCATGACTTGGTTCTGCCATGATGTCTCATGTGGATTTACTCCATATCCTTTCATTGTTGGCATTGGAATCAACTGCTAAACTGCCATCGTTTAAGACAGGACGGATACTGAAAAGTGTGAATATACACCCAGGTATAGTTACAATAGTTCAGTAGTTTCCAAAACGAGAAACTGGTCAGGGAGACGGACCAAGAAGTCATAGTAATGTTACAAAATCTCCTGGGAGAGAAATGCTGAAATATATTGTTTCAACCTTCAAGCCATATCACGTACCAATTAAACCACAAAAACACAAATGACAGTTTTGAGAGAAATTACCTACTTATATATAAATATAAGAGTAGTGTATATTTTTAGTATATTTTTCTATAACTTATTAAAAAAAAACATTATTTTTAAACCAAATCGAACTTTGTATTACTTGAATTTTATTATGCATTACAGATGGATACATATTGAGGTCTGTTTCTTCAAATTATTACTGATTGTTTGGAGAAAAATATGCATTTTTTGATTACTGAACTTGATTACTCTTTATTTTTTGATTACTGAACTTCACTACTCTTTATTCAGGGGCCGACTCCGACCTGCTGTTGGGTGTGGGATTTTCTCACCGTTCATTGAAGATCTTATGGTGGCTTTGAGTTGTTATTACTCCCCTTCGGGTCGTTGTCTCTTTGACACATTCCCCGTTTCCCTTCTTTTTTCTATTTATAACAACTTCAATGAAAACAACAGAATTTGATTGAAATTCAATACCGATTTGACAATCATCAATGCTTAGGGAGCAACCATTTGATTTCTAGGGGGGGAGGCTATGGTCAAATTTTTCATCCTGGATTTTTTTTTTGTGTGCAACTTCTATCCTGGCTTTTTATCCCCGCACTTTCGAAGAAAGTTCGGGGATAATGTTATGCCCTCCGTCTGTCCGTCCGTC
>MJUU01003361.1:100884-122850 GCA_002080025.1 Modiolus philippinarum | reverse complement strand
TTTTTGGTGGCCATTTTGAAAATGGCGGTCAACGATCAATTTTCAACACCACTTTTGAAGTCACCACAGCATGGCAAACATTTTATCAATTTACACTTAAAGGGAAAATTCACTAAATTTTTAATAAGACCTTAATTTACTCTAAGTAACATCGCAAAACATGTTGACCAAGTTTAAAGTAAAAATTCGCACGGGTTTAGGAGAAAAACGATATTTATTATTCATTTCTGCTACAAAGTTTAGCTGAGTGACGTCACTTGNGGTCTCGGCCATTTTGAAAATGGCGGTCAACGGTCAATTTTCAACACCACTTTTGAAGTCACCACAGCATGGCAAACATTTTATCAATTTACACTTAACCTTCATCTTCTATAGTTTTAGAAATAAAAGACGAAAAATATGAAAATTTGAAAATTCTGTGAAAAAAGGGCAATAACTCCTACGAGGGTTTTTGGATTTTCTCCAAAATTTCACGGTGAGTAGATCTTGATATGCTGAACATTTTTGCAATTTGAAGTTGACCTCTATTTGCTATAGTTTCTTTGATAAAAAAATAAAAAAATATTAAAATTTTGAAAAATTTCCGAAAAAAGGGCAATAACTCCAAAACCGGTAATCAGATTTTCTTCAAAATTGCAGGGCGGGTAGATCTTGCCATGTTGATCACTTTTATTCCCGTCAGATTTTTGATATCTGTAACGGTTTTTCGAGTTATTTGCCAAAAACAGCAATTTACCCCTATGTGCTATTTTTAGTAACGGCAGCCATGTTGTTTGGTCCTCGGACTCATCGGATACAATTTTCAAAGAAGATACCCTGGTGATAATTCAGGCCAAGTGTGGTTAAAATTGGTTCAGTGGTTTCAGAGGAGAAGATTTTTGAAAAAAGTTTACGACGGACGGATGGACGGACGGACGACGGACGCCAAGTGATGGCAATAGCTCACATAACCCTTCGGGTTAAGTGAGCCAAAAAGAAATGATTAGTTGGACATGATGTTTGGAATCTCTAAAATATTACAGAAGTGTATATCTTAGTTCTTTATATTTATGTACCCCTAGACAGGCAAAAATTGTTAAAGAAAACTGAGAATCTACAGAAAACCTTGTTCAATCTGACAGGTAAGTTATAAATCAGTTTAAAAATGTAGTATTTTAATATCCATCAAATGCATATTAAGATTAATTTAACTATACTATCTTAATTTTGTTACTGAAATAATTATATTTCATTATATTGTACATGTATATTGCTTTTTGGTAAAATAAAAATATATATGAAAAAAAAACAATATTTCTCTTCATAATTATAAGAAACACATAAAACTTTGTATGGAAATTTCTCCTCATGGTTTAAGAATTTTATTCTAGTTCATATTTTATTTTCTTTTTGTCAATATGGAAAACAAAATATACAAACCGTATGAAGTGCAACATCTACGTCGTTCTAAAAAAACCTACATTCATAATATTCAGGTTTATGTGCTAAAAATGTAAAAAGGTATAGCCATTTTTGTTCCTTCAACTGATCAATTTTGCAAATGTAACCCATTCTTTCGAAAACTGGTTGAAGAGGCTTTTCTTTCCTTTCACTAAAGATACTTAGCGCACTTTCACTGAGGAATCATACTTCAAAATACAGATTTATAAGTTTGCATTTTAAACAATATTTTAAAAAAGAAAAACAAACAAACAAGCAAAACGTTTTCCAATTGCAATTTGGGTGCAATTTGAAAGGGCTGATGTTTTTTATTCTCTCTCAACAGAATGGCTTTGTTTCTCTGTACTCGCAACTCAATAGTGAAATGGTCATATTGGTCATGTCCTTACATCGTTACTGTACATACTTCAACTTGAGATGTTCAAATAACAAATTGTCACCCGCTGTTTTATTTCGATCATATGTTTATTTATCGCCACATGTGGTCACATTGTCATATTTTGTCATTAGAAAAATCGATACGGCACTGATATATATTAGTCTAATCAGGCGAGATAACTCGTACTGTCAAATTTTGTTGTACATTGCTGGGGATGCTATTAGAAATATGTGGTTCTCAACAAGGATTGTGATGCGTTTCACAGTTAACAATTTTTAAAGAAAATTAAGCAACATAAGAAATACAATTATTTTTACGGTTCTGTCATGTTTCTCACGACAAAGATTTGACGAATCCAATCAAGGCACTGGCAAGCTTGTACATTCATTTTGGTATAACAAAAACTATTGTAAAAAAGTCGTTTCAATTCGTTTTGTGCATTCTTTGTGGTAGTGACGCAATTTCCAATGCAATTGTCAGCTGATTTGTATGATACGTATATTTCTTTACAAAGTGTAATACAGCCATTAATACTTTTTATAATTTTTGAAAATTTTGTCTAAAACCAAGCACCCTCATTCAATGATCTGCCTATAGCTGAGTTGTATGTTTTAGGATATATACTTTTGCTTATTTGTTCTCTATCAGCTTTTGAAATTTTCTGGTGTCTGTTCTTCCAAATGTTTTGAATTGATCTGCGCTGAGGAAACAAAGTTGCAGAAATTCCCATCTGTGGAAACTAAATTTACAGTAATCTCAGTATTTATTAATTAGTTATCCATCTCTGCATGACTTATGACACTCTAACGAGGTGGTACTTCTCTTGACTGAGCAACTAAAAAATAAACTAAAAAATACTTTGCCGAAAACTCAAAATATTCCGTCCGTCTGGGTCAGTATCTTTATTGAAATGCTGGCATAGGTGGCATATAGAGCTCTTATTACATGGCACGAATACCATGAAATCTTCTATTCCTATTTGGGGTTTGACGTAGTACGTTTTTGACATTAACGGCAAAAAGGAAAGAGAACTGTGCATAAAAAATGAAACTGATTGGACTTACCGTTCAATGTGAATTCAGTGTGAAATAAGTTGGATGAGAAATATTATTTATCTATCACAATATTTATAGTACAAATATACCTGTATTTTTCTATTTTTAAATACATAACCCCATATGACGTGGAAGGTTTTACCTGTCAAATATTGTAAAAATTGTATACGTTTTTTGTTTGTTTTGTGAATTTACCATGTTTACTCATAAATCAGTATAATATTGAGTGTATGTTTTTTTCCAGGATGTTTTAGTAGCTATGCACAGGTAGCACCCTTATGAAGTTTAATAAATTGGTACAATGCTTCATTCAAAGGGGTGTATTTTGATCCCCTTCCCACCAAACGGAAACCCACGCACATTTTCAACACTGCAGTTTTGTTCAGTTCAACTCGAATAACCGAAGGTGTCAATTCCCTTTTTCATAGACCAGATTCCGGCCCTGTTTTAAGCCGTATTACGTACTCTGAGCAGTGGTACCCGGTGTTCCAAAAGTTACAAAATCTTATATATGTCATCCTACAATTTATTTATTCATTTTCCCCCGTTTCTGAGTATTCCAGATATTAGGAATGAAAAAAGTGTTATTCTAGAGGGGCGGGTGGGGGACGGGTGGGTGGACGGGTTGCTACATTTATTATGGCGGAAGATCGAACATGCACAAAATATTCAATTATACATATGTTATCGTGTTATGGATATTCGAGTCATTTGGGTGTGGTAGACAAATAATTTGTAAAAAGGTTTAAAAACGCTGGGATTGTCATTGGGATGCAGGAATACCATGTTTTAGCCATAGAAAAATTTAAATAGTGAAAATCAACGCATAAGTTTTTTAACGTTTAAATAAAAATTTCGAATTCATTTACTATTAAATAGATCGAGATTTTCAACAATTTCTTAATTTGTATATTTTGTTAACTTGTTTAATCGGAAAACTGTGGATATAACACCTCTTCTCCCCATAAATAATATCACATCGATAAATGTAGCAGAATAAATACAAAAAGAATTTTGTCATTTCTACTAAAAGTTGTAAGAATAAACTATTTAAAATGAAACGTTTATGAATAAATCATTTTTTTTATAGATGATTAAAAATAATGAAATATAATAAAAAATAAATCAAATAAATAAATAATGAAGTTATACCTTTATCTGATAGTTTTTTTTTTGTATAAATTCCTCCTTGTTTATAAACTTAAAAAAATCTGTGCGAAAGGTGGACAAAAGTACATCCGCATGTATATCTGAAGGCAACGTAAGGTAGCTTCCGCATTTACTTCGTTTGGACAATTATCTTTTCCGTATGTCTATATCCCAGCCTAGTTATAACTTTAATTAGTCTTATTTTATTTTTTAAGATCGCTCAAGATTATTTTTTCTAAATTAACAATGTTATCAAAGCTGTAATTTTTCATTTAGAATATCAAAAGTGTTGGTTTTTCCTGAGAACATTGGCTGTTTTCATCACTGTATATGGAATGGCATGAATCATCGATGAAATGACCAGTCAATGGCGAGTTTTGCTGTTGGCATTCATGGACAATCATGGCTATTTGCACGGATTTGAAAATGTAACTACATGCACCTAAATTATCCAGAGGACGCTCAGTTGGGTTGCAGTATGAGGGATGAATGTACTGTCAAAAATCAATATAAATCTTTCTTGTTTTGCAAAAATTAATTTAAGTTTCTATTTCTGGCCATCTATATCATGTATATATTACCCACATTTCAAGATTTTACTTGCCAAGTTTTCTAACAATCAACTCGATGAGTGCCATGTGATCGTTTATGTTGTATTGTCTGTTGGTCCTTTTGTCGGGCAACGGATGACGGTTTTTGTAAAAACACTTTGCCCGATATGTTATGCTTGCTGACGACTCCGCAGCTCGTTGTTCAACATTTAGTTTGCCTCATGGTAACTTCAAGGTGATGAACAACAATGAAAGCGTTGTTCAATTTGCTTAATCTTAAAATGTATTTATAAGGATTTTGTCCCATATCAATCAATCAATCAATCAATCCATATCCCTTTATTTGTTCATTCAAGAGGGGGTATATTGTTTTAGTATTGGAGATTCTTCTCTAGGAAAAAAAGACAAAAGCAACAAGTTGTGGGAAGCTTTCAAAAAAAGAAATAGGATATGTTTTGTATTCCTTACATTCAATGCATGGGGGTACAAACATGAGTAACTGGTATACCACGGTGTCCAATTCTTGGTGTAATTCTCTTTCTGATCTACATAAATGATCTTCCAAAGCTGGGACTAATATAACAGGGATTTGATACTATTAATAAAACAAACCAGTTTGACCCAATAAAAAGATGTGTCCAGGCTCACGATTTTCGGCCGTGACTTTTGATTTACTCAACATGAAATTATTCTAAAAATTTTACCGGAAAGCTGAATTTTCATTCTTACAACAATGAAATCCTCATTAAAAATTGGTAATAAATGCATGAGGGGTTGTGTTCTTGTGTAAAAAGGTCGTAAAATTATCGATAAAAAGTCAAATAAACAAATGACAGTTATGATGATTAACGAACAATGAAAAGAAAGAAAATTGGCGAACTTTAATTCGCTAGTTTACACTTAAATTCCATCCTATTTTTACGAAATTTTACCAGGATTGTATTGGCTTTATAGCCATATATAATTTATGCAGACAAGATTTTGTACAGAGCTGATAAATTTTGACTGATGTAACCACGATCGCGCAATTTTGAATTACAAATTCCTGTGCATTTTACTACTAAATTTTCAACTGAAATCATAATTTGCATCGAAATTTCGTCTTTTCAATTATACAAATTTTGTAGCATTAAATATTTTGGAGAAAATAGAAAGTGTACTGAAAAAATGTCATGAAGTGTAAAATTTCGCGGTATTTTTCTAAAAAAGCCAAAAATGTCCAAGTTTTAGAGCAAAATTTGTGAACCTTGGAATGCATATATTTTATAAAAATCATACTATGATTTGCAACATTTTGTTTCTATAATTGATGTATGGTAGAAAAATGTAGCTGTAAAGTGTACTAAAATGTCCTATGTTTCAACAGAGAAATGCTCATAAATATGACAATTAACAGGTAAATCTGCCGTGACACCGAAATTGTAAGAGATGTGGATGTTTACCATCCCTGTTATATTTTGCCCCGGTATTAGTCCCAGTCCAGAGGCTGTAGATTCAGAATCCCACCTTTTCATAAGACACAGAAATAATTAGAAAAACAACGAATGGAAGAGATTCCGATATTGCAGGATATAAGAGCCTCCTCGACTTCTAATGTATGACCATGTAGTTGGTAGTGTGTGGGTAGAACTGGCTTGGTCTTGTTAGGTGAAACTCTGATAACGATGCACTTTGTTGGATTAAAGCTCATCTGCCACTCATTTTCCCATCGTTCTAGGGCGCTCGGATCATGTTTTAATAGTTCAATGTCTTTGGTGTTACTGATTTTCCTGAATAAGATGGTGTCGTCCGCAAATAAACGTGTATCCGAATGTTTGATGTAGTCAGGCATTTCATTTATATAGGCCAAGAATAGTAAGGGACCAATGACAGAGCCTTGTGGAACTCCTGAAAGGATTTTGGCTGGTGAAGATTTAGCTCCATCTAGAACTACATTTTGGTTTCTGTTTTCTAGAAAAATTTTATCCATTTGATAGTGGCCTGGTTGATTCAATAATATCCAAGCTTGTGTAGTAATCTTAAATGTGGCACTTTGTCAAAGGCTTTGGCAAAGTCTTACAGAATGATGTCTACTTGTGAACCCGATGCTAGTTGTTTTGCTATTTCTTTAATACTGTAACTATAAGCTGTGTTTCTGTGGATCGCTTTCTCCGGAAACCATGCTGTGTGTCGGTAAGTATCTTGTTTGCACCAAAGTGTTTCATCATTGTTGCTGTGTATGATGTGTTCCAGTATTTTACATGAGATGGATGTTAAGGATACTGGTCTATAATTTGCAGCGATATGTCGTTCTCATTCTTGGAGATTGGTACAACGAGGGCATCTCTCCAGTCCTGTGGAATATCTCCGTAGTCAAGTGTATATTGGTAAATTCGAGCTAGTATTGGTGCGGGTTGGCTGGCTGCTGCCCGGATTCTTAGTAGCTTAAATACTCCCCGGCTCTGGCACGGCTGACGGTGATGTTTTCCAAGGTTGGGTAGGGGCTTAAATTGGGCTTTATCTGTATGATTTGTATGGTTTTCTTTAGTAAACACTAAATGGAACTGGTTATTGAGTATTTTGGCTTCAGTTACTCAGGTTGTCACTTTGTAGAAATCCCGCCTTATTTTTAAGAGGTCAGTGCTACTCCACAAAAATGAGTTCCTGTTCTCCCCATCGTTAACTCAGTGACTTCTTCCATATACTGTTTATGTGCTTTCCGTGTAATCTTTTGTATCTATCTCGGTCCTTCTTCTTTCATTTAGTTCGTCTGGCTTTTGCGTGCTTTTTGTGCTTTTGGCTCAGTGTTCCTTCGACGGACTTTGGTGTTCATCCGGCATGGATGAGTATGCCATGCTCTTGTCATTTTTGACGGAACTCTTTGGTCTATGATTCTCTTCATTGTTGTTTTAAAACATGTTCCACCTGCTTTCAGTGCCGTGTCAAAAGTTTGATTTCTGAAATTTTCACCAAATACAAGTTGTATTTTATGTATACTGGCATTTTTCCAAAGGAATGTTTGTACCTAGATGGTTTTGGCTTTGTGTGATTGCAAGCTATATCAAGGTATATCTATCAGAGACATGTATGTAATTATTGTCTCTGTATCTATCAAGTAGCACTATGTCATGATCGCTGTTCCCAATGGCTGGTATCGGTTCACAGCGTTGTTTGTATGAAGGGTGTGAAGATCAAGTCCAGTGTATTTTCATTTCTGGTAGGGAAGTCTATCTGTTCCATACCACTATCTGATGCTATGTCCAGGCAAGGGCGTATAATGAGTTCTTGGTCCAGGTATGCATGATTTGTTCCTACAGGATATTGGTGTGATCATAGACATATAATTAAATTAATCATATGTCTCTGGTGTGACTAGGGTAATATCGGTGAAATTCGGACAGTCTGGTTCCAGTCTTCAGTTGAAGCATCGATGTTTGACTAAAGTGGTTACAATAGGGTACCAGTTTCGGCTATCTCAGTCGGGACCTTATTTGTGAATGAAAAACCCACGGTACTTCCGAATGTCATAAAGAACCGCCAACTTTGAAAAGAAATTCTGCGGTATAAATCGGACACTTTCGGGATAATACGGACATCAGTTCGGAAATTTCGGACAACCGTTGAAATATATAGACAATTGGTGTTACTTCTTTAAATTAGGAGCACATGGTACATGTGTGTTTTACATCATTAAGGCTTCTCATGTGGTGCCAGGGACTGTAGAAAGTCCCTGTCACCGGTTGCCTAAGAATCGTTTTAACTTTTCGCACATACAATGAATTACTATGTACTAATTTATCAAAAATTAGATCACAAGAGACATATAATTACATGTAATTATATGTCCCTGATATCATCAGTCAATTTTTAAGTAAATTCCTGCAGTGAAATTAATGGTTTCTTATTCCAATTACAAAATTTCACTGTTTAATTGAGTTGAATAATTTTAGATTTTACGAATGGGTCGGCATTTAAATTTGTTCAGGGAACTAAATGAATAGTGTGGTGTGTGTTTGGAAAATGCAAGCGGCAGTTCTGTACCCATTTTCACTTGAAGTGACACCCCCGTCATTTCAGTACTAAAACTTGTCAAAAAATATCTGTATTCTCTGAGAGTTGTAATTATTCCTGATAGGACAAATCGTTGGTCGTTTACTGGAGAAAACCAGTTGTTTTATTAATCAAGGATACGTCCTTGTATTTATGAAAAATTTTTAATCACGATAACTTAAACTACGATGACCTAAGTTAAGATTGATCACTCTTGCTATTGATTGTCGAAAAAAATACTAGAAGAACTGTGGTCCGCTGGGCCACAAATGAATATCCCCGCTTCGAAAGTGTTACGTAGTACAATTCTTCAAACAGTTGTCCAGACCAAACTTGAAATCAAGCCAAGAAAACAGGAAGTGGTAATACAGCAGACCTGAAAACGGCTTACACATTACAACTCATCAAAATCAAGCTTCAGACCAAATATGAAACCAACCCAACCTATGGATACTAAGAAAACTGAGATGAAAATTTCTCCTTCCTAGATATCAAAGAATCGGCAAACAGGAGGTACATGCACAACAGACCTGTAAATGGCTCACACATTACAATTCATCATTATAAAGCTCTAGTCCAAATTTGAAATTATACCAACTTTTAGAAGCCAAATAAACTGTGACGAAAAATTCTCATCCATAAAGGTTTACAGTAAAACTCCAACATATTGGCAAACAGGAAGTTGTAATATGGCAGACCTCAAAATAGCTTACACATTACAACTCATTACTATAAAACTCCAGACCAAATTGGAAATCATTCCCACCAATACAACATGAAGTAGGAAAATGACAAACCTGAAAATAACTTACACGTTACAAATCATCATAATCAAGCTCCTGACCAAATATGAAATCATTCCAACATATACAAGCTGAGAAAACTGACCAAAAATATTATGCCACCTTGGACATAGATTTTGATGTATATTTTACCTCCGGTCCCTCTTTGGAAACACAGTTAACCCACAGTCATTAGATAAGACATTCATATTCTTTGATTAACTCTACTATACAAAGATTCAATTTCATTTAAAATATCCAAGAAGTGGACGAATTTTTCCTAATACGTTTTTTAAGTGTAGGGTAAAATCGGACACAACAAAAAATGACTAAATACTTAATTTTTTATTGAAAATCCCTCCATATTATAACTTCTGTAGATTATTTATCATTATTTTTCATGTTGAAATGTATAAACAAAGAAAAAAGGTTTACTCAAGTTAGATCAGTTCTTTATTTACACCATGTACAAAATCCTTTTTAAAATAGCCGCCGCTAAAACTTTTTCAATCACGTGTAAACTTGGTCAGTCCGGATACGATTCGAAAATTTTAATGTTATTGCCTGACGGTCATAAAAGTCGGAAACCCTTGGGCATTATCCTAATTTTACCGATGTCCGAATTTCACCGATATTACCCTTTATTATATTTGTGTCTTTGTTTCTGTGTATAAAGTAAAGAAACACACCTGCTCAATAAAACATCATATTGCACAGTTGATCATGATAAATCATCATATTGCAGAGTAACTTTGATTGACGTTTTCAGGCCACACCCCTTTCACACCCACAACAGATATACCACACCCCTTTTGCTTGTCATCAGTGACTTAATCCATGTCAATCAAATATAATACTTCTATACTCGATCAATATGGGGTTTAACGGAGCGTAAAAGATAATATTGAACTCGGGGTAAACCCTCGTTCAATATTACTTTATTGCTCCGTTAAACCCCATATTGATCTTGTGGAAGTGCCATAATTGTATAATATTAAGTCATATAATAGTTTGTTCTGACCAGTTTATATTGGGAATATTAAAATCCCCTGCTCTAGTACAAAAATATCTTTCTTATATTTAGTTTAAAGGGGACAACTGATTTCCAATCTTTTACATATATGCGCAAATTATCTGTTTTGTTCCGTTTTTATAATTGCCGCGTTTTGAACTGTGTATCCATATTTAAAGATATCTGAAATCGAGGCTATTAAATTTGTCAACTTCCGGTGTAAGAAAGAACAAAAATCTAGTAGAAAATAAGCTAATCTTTTTGTCTTGTTGGGGGCAAATAATGACCTCAAGAAGGTATATTTAGTTCAACAAAAAGCTTATCGAATTCTCAAACGAATGAAGCTCTCTTGAAAAAAGGACACTTGCAAATTCTTCGAAAACACCTGTCTGTAGACAATCTTCACGACAGTTGTCAAAAAATCTTCATGAACGCCTGTAGGCTGTGGAATTGTTTACTCTCCCTTAATATTGTGGCGTGCACACAAAAGAAAAAAATGGTTCACATTTTTTTAATGAAATTTGCTTAAGTTGTTCACTGTGAAACTCGACAGCATACTGTAGAGAAATTACTCAAGATTTTGTTAGGCAAAGCATTGTTATCAGTTGTGGTTATTTTTATATGGAACAGAATTGCATGACACTACTGCATAACTGACAGCACAAAACTAGAAGCAGTTGTTACACATAATAGTTGATTTATTTTTTACATAATAGTTTATCAAATATGGGGTACTGGGTTGTTTCGCTCCTATAACCCGTTCGCTCCGGGCTTGTCGTGTTGAAAAGTTGGTCTTTCTTTCCGATAATAAAGGGAATTATAATGCCTTATTGGCTATCAATATGGAACAGAACTGCATGACACTACTGCATATCTGATAGCACAAAAACTAGTATGCAGTTGTTGAACATATGGTTGATTTATTTTTACATATAGTTCATCAAATATGGCGTACTGGGTTGTTTCACTTCTATTACCTGTCGCACCTGGTTTGTCATGCCGAAAAGTGTGTCGTTTCTCTCCGATAAAGGTAATTATAATGCGTAATTGGCTATCATTGGATATAATATCAGTGTTTGAAACTAAAATGTAACGTATCATATACAACAGGTCTTGGGGGTTAATCCCACCTTTTGTACCAAGGGTCCTGCGCCTTTAAAATTGGGAAAATTCACGCGATTTGTTCAAAATTGGGAAAAAAAGTTGTCAGTTCAACAGTTGATTTGTGTAATGTGTGCTTTCTTTTTTGATATATATATCATTTCTTTTTTGACTCTCTTTTTTACTGCAAAGCGAACTGCAAAGCTTGTTCAAAGTGATCATGTATGAATAAAGAAATCACATTATCAAGCTTATTTTAAGTGCAAACTTTTCAATTCTAGAAGTTTTTATAATTTTTATGCCCCCGTGAAACAAAGTTTCAGGGGGCATATAGTATTTGGTCTGTCTGTCTTTTTGTTTGTCTGTTTGTCCACAAAAAACTTTAACATTGGATATATCTTTTGAATGGTAAATGATAGGGCTCTCATATTTTGCATGTGTATTCCTTGTGGCAACCCCTTTTAAATGATACCAAAATTTTGGACCTCATGACCTTGACATGTGATGGACTTTTTGAAAAAAATAATAAATTTTAACATGGGTATATCTTTTGAATGGTAAGTGATATGTCTTTCGTATTTTGCATGTGCATTCCTTGTGGCAAGACCTTTTAATTGGTACCAGAATAGTTGACCTTGACCTTGGGCTGTGAACAGCAGCATAAAAACTTAAACATTGAGCATATCTTTTGAATGGTAAGTAATAGGGCTTTCATATTTTGCATGTGTATTCCTTGTGGCAAGACCTTTCAATTGGTACCAGAATAGTTGACCTTGTGACCTTGACCTTGGGCTGTGAACAACAGCATCAAAACTTTTTAACATTGAGCATATCTTTTGAATGGTAAGTGATAGGGCTTTCATAGTTTGCATGTGTATTCCTTGTGGAGGGACCTTTCAGTTGGAACCAGAATATTTGACTTGTGACCTTGACCATGGCATGTGACTGTCCAGTTAAATTTCACCAAAAAAATGAAATTATATTTCGTTTTATTTTATATTTATATATATAGAAATTAAATTCATTTATGATGAAATGTTTCTTGATATCTATAGAATTTTTTTTGTAAAAAAGATTTTTTAAATCATTCAGCATATTTTCTTCATTTATGCACTTTCGTTTTTACAGGTACTACATGTGTATGCATATTTTTTTTATATATATATCAATGATGAGGGATGTTACTAAAAATAACTATTATTTCATTTCTTCTCTTCTGTGTATTCCTCCACTTTTGGGGAACCAGTATTGATGATCCCTGGTGTAATCAAAGTACTGATAATACTGATAGACAGAGAACCATGAGTTGGCTATAAATGCTCCAAAAAGGGGGGGGGTTGAAAATTGTTTTCTTAATAATGCTTGGATAAAGATTGGAACGGTTCATTTGGGTGACTTCTGTGTTTGCATCTAATTGCAATCATCATTGAATGTGATTAAGCTTTTCTGTTAATACCAGAATTTATTTCTACAAATTATTTTGTCAGAAGGACATTCATTGTTCAAAGTTTCTTCTTTACTTTTACCCGGGGGCATAAGTGTTTCACAAAACACATCTTGTTAGAAATGTCAACCATGTCAACTAGCTGTCTCTTCACATAGATGGGTTTACTGACGGTGCCAGTTACATTTGTTATAAAAAAAAATCCAAACGCTGAAGCCCCACCCCACGGCCACACATTGATGACTGAAGTTTAACGTAGTAGTGAGTGAAGCAAACAGTTCGTTTCACTCACTTTGTAAGTAAAAGTTATTAAAACGGCTTTTATTGCTTAAATTTCTGTGCCTTGATAAAGTTATGAATCCATTAGGTGCCGATTTTGGCAACTTGCACTCGATGAATAAACAATCTGGTACCCAATACTTTACGAAAGCAAGCGTAAAACAAACCGGAAATGTAGGAACCAGAGCATACGTTCGGCATTCCTCTTGAGCTTTCATTACTGTGGTATCCTGTGTTAGCAGTGGGCCTAAATTTCCTTTAGCCAAAGTGGCTAATTGGTGCAAATTATAATTAGCCACACTGAAGTTTCATTCGCCACAGAAAAAAGAACATTTTTGTTTTAAAAAATGCAAAAAATTAAATTATTTCAAAGTATTTCCTCAACATCGTAGGGATGCTGTCAATTTCGTCAATTCTAGTCATACATTCAAATTATTTGTGAGAGGAAGCATACTAAAGTTGTAGACACTGATTTCAATAGCAAAAAGGTTGATTGAGCTGACGGATTGATTCATCAGTTAACCTGCACTAGTCAGAGTGAATGAGCTCTGGCTGGTCTCACTCTAGGTTCAATTCGTGAAGTGGCAAAGTCACTTTGATGATAAGAATCATGATTTCCTGTAACATATATATTCTAACACACTCGCGATTGAATTTTCATTGGTTTAAAACTTTAATTCTTTTATTATTTTATTATTGCAAGAAGTCATCGCTGAGCTCATGTCTTACATGAATCAGGTAAACAAAAGTACGATAATAAAAAGAAAGAAAGACAGAAACGGACATGAACTACTTCAACGTGATCTATTCCGGAAAATGGATGCCGAAATACCCGTCATTGGTTTCAATTTCAGTTTTATTTTCATCTTCTGATATGGTCATAAGAATGTTTTTTTTTTTGGAAGGAAGTTTTCTATTCATATCGTGATATCTCCGAGAACCGTATTAAAATTTTTCTCATTCGTCAAAGTGGCGATTAGACCGAGTTTTTTAATCGCCACATGGAACAATCATTCGCCCCTGGCGAGTATGGCGACCTCTAGGGCTAACACAGGTATCAGTTGACTGGTTTACCGATAACTGGCAGTTGCCAGTCTATTTCATGTAAATAAAAACGCAAAACTAACACTTTGTAACGACATTGTTGGACATTAACAAAATTTGGAATTTTATATCTTGAAATTGGGAAAAATTATGTTTTTTGCCCATTGGGAATGGGGCCGAAATTTGGCCCCTAAATGCACAATAGATTAGGCCCTGTGTCTACCAGAATGTAAACCTCCATAGACCTCAGACCGAATGTCAAAGACCAAGTAACTATATTATTTTCTTAGAGAACAAATTTGTCATTGACATTCGGTCTATGCAATATAATGACAAGGTAGCCCAAGGTCAATTTTGATAGACATTGTCTATAGGTCTATGGCTAATTTCGCACACTGATAAATATAACATAATTATGTCAGATTTACTTTTAAATTTAATAAATAAAAATACTGAATGATGATGTCAAACCATACATCCTGATTAAATAATTAATAAAGTAATTAGATAGTTTCAGGTGCAATCATTAATTTTATAAAAGGTTTTATAACTATGTATTGATTAATCATTCTTTGATCTATCAGAATATAATTAAATAATTAATCAGGGTATTTACATTAAAATTAGTAAGACGAAAGTGCTTGCATACATGCACTTCTTGAGAAAATTTTATAAAAAAAAACATGATCTTGCGTGTAGGAGAGGGTAAATGGTGTTGTGTGTTGTAGTGCAATTTTTAATCTAATTCTTGTTTAAATTGTTTTGTGTAATAAACATGATAAATTTAAAAATCTTTCAGTGTATCTTTATCTCTTAATCAAGATTCAGAATGTAACAAAGTGAGAAAGGCTGAAAACAGAAAAAAAATATGCTGTGAAAAAACAAAATAGCATCTTGTTAACAATCTCAGAGTTAACTGTCCAGGAGTGCAATCCAATTTGACAAAAACTCATTTTACCATACAAATCGATAGCATGTGTGTTTTTCTCCATTCTGCTTAGTTCTTGGTATCTGTCTTACTACATATATCACCAATGGTGTCTTATAAAGTTTATTAATTACTAGAGGTAAAAAAACGTCTGCATGGATCATACCGCCGATGCATCTCTTAATGTACTTCTTCACCAATTAAATTATTTAAAATGTCAGTGTTTTGATACTCTTTGTGTTTGCGCATTGTTAGAAAAATACAGAAGAAAAAAAAATAATCAAATGCAACAAATAAACATGAAAATAACATCTTGAAAGAGAGACTCTGAAAGATTCACCCATTTTCAGTGCTCCCAAAACAGATTCTGTTCAAATACATAAAGGAAACAGTTTTTAAAAAACAATTTATAAAAGTTGAGTGAACGGGAATCAGCGCGAACCAGGGCGAAAGAGAATAGAAGTGAAACAACCCAGGGTGTGAACGGGATTCGGCGTGAACGGACCCGGATTCAAAAATGGAAATGGATGCAACCTATGAAAGGGCACTTAGAAGGAATTAGATGCTTCATTTTATTATGAAAGACCATTAAAAGTCAAACCTAAGTAGATAACAGTAACCCATGTCAAACTGTAATCTGCCTATTTTTCTAATCTGTACATATATGTCTGCAGCAGGGAATTACATTGATGAATTTTGTTGACGAAGGAGTAGCAACCATATATTAATAATGTAGTTGATATTCAAAAAGTGCAAAACATTGATTTTGTTAACTTTTTAGCTCACCTGACCCAAAGGGTCAGTGTGAGCTATTGCCATCACTTGGCGTCTGCCATCCTTCCGTCTTCTGTCAACTTTTCACATTTTCATCTTCTCCTCTGAAACCACTGAAGCAAATTCAACCAAACTTTAACAGGAATGATGTATGGAAGGTCCTTTACAAAGATTGCTCATTTCGTTCAAATCCGATAAAAAAACATGGCCGCCAGCGCAGAATTTAGGTTTAACTTTGGACCCTATGGGAAAATTCACATTTTTCAAGAAAATTTAACTAAACTGTATTGGAATGATGTATTGAAGGTCCTTAGCCATGTTAGCAAAGATAATAGGATCAGACAAAAAACACTTGTGCCCATGGAGACCATAGCTTAACATTAGACCTCATCGGTAAAATGCATGGAGATGGAGATGTTGTCTCCTTGACATTAACTCCATTTCCTTTCTTTTTCATATCTTTTTTTGGTCATGCATGGCATAGAAGCATTTCATCGGGTGAGCGATACAGGCTCAGTCTCTGAGCCTCTAGTTATTGATGTACTGCCTACCGGTACCTACTTCTGTAGTATCATTACATAACCTTCACCGAATCCAGTTAAATAATAACAAAAAATGTATGAATGGTCCCAGTAAATATGTATATTTCTCATAGACTATTCATACCATTCTTCTCACAAATATACCGGTACATGAATAGCCATCTATAGTCTTTTTAAGGAAAATATTGCAATATTGGCCTGTCTGTTTGTTTGTTCGTCTGTTTGTCAACAAAGAACTTTAACATTGGGTATATCTTTTGAATGGTAAGTGATAGGGGTTTCATATTTTTCATGTGTATTCCTTGTGGTAAGACCTTTTAAACAATACCAAAATTCTTGACCTTGACATATGATGGACTTTTTGAAAGAAATACTATTCTTTAACATAGAGTATATTTTTGAATGGTAAGTCATGTAAGTGATGTGACTTTCATATTTTGCATGTGCATTGCTTATGACAAGGCCTTTTAATTGGTATCCAAATCTTTGACTTTGTAACCTTGACCTTGGAATGTGAACAACTGCATCAAAACTTTAACATTTAGTATATCTTTTTAGTGGCAAGTGACAGGGCTCCATATTTTGCACAAGTATTCTTTGTGGAAAGACCTTTCAATTGGTGTCAGAATATTTGACCCTATGATCTTGACCTTGGCGTGTTGCTATCACAGTCTGTGCAAAAAAACTTTTTTCATAACTTGTCCTTTGGGCTAGTTGGGATAACAGATTTACTAGTCAGAATCCAATTTTACTGTCCGAAAATAAAATAAAAGGTATTATGAAATTCACATTTTTTTATTTTCTACCACAATGTAAAGCAATGTAGGTGTTAAAAATGCAATGTAAAATTTCTGCAACAAAATTCTTAATAGTCCTGTTGGAAAAGTGGTTTGAAAAATTTACTAGTCGGAATTCAAATTTACTGGTCTCGAGCATCGGACTAGTGCATAACTGAGCAGATTGCTATCAGTTAAAATTTCAGCCGAAAAATGAAATTTTTATTTTGTTTTATTTTATATACTGAAAATTAAACTTATTTATGAGAAAAATTCTATTGATATGTATAGAATTTGTTTTATAAAAAGAAATTTTAGATTATTTAGCATATTTACGTCTTTAAACAATACACATGTTGTACATCCTTTGAAAAGTAATAGACAGTGTTTTGTGTTTCACAGGTGTATTTATTAAGTCACCCAAACAGTCTGATGACTTATGTTTACTCTGTTTCTTTTTATTTTTCAATTTCTTTAATTTATTACATTAAATATTATATGCATCAGTGATTAGTGATGTTACTAAAAATATCTTATGTTCAAGTGTAATGCACTTCATCTCTTCTGTATATTCCTCCACTTTTGGGGAACCAGTATTGATGAAGTATATGAAAATATTCCTGATGCAATAATCAAAGTTCTGAGAACACTGATACCATGGATACAGAACAAGTAAATTATAAATGTTCCAAAAAGTGGGGTGGAAATTGTTTTCTTAATAATGCTTGGATAATGATTTGAGGATGTCATTTGGGTGACTTCTGCGTTTGCATTCAAATAAAATTGTCATTTGATGTGATTTAACTTTTCAATTTATACCAGAATGTTTTACTACATAATAATTTGTCAGAAGGAATCAATCATTGTTCAGTGTGCTTAATGTCTATTCAGGGGCATAAGTATTTCACAAAACACTTCTTGTACAATTACTATTATATACATGTATCTGCTCTGAGGACAGTTATAAATTTAACTGATTCAGTTACAGCTATTTTAATCAATTATGTATATCCAAACATTGCAAAGTTACTGGCTTCCTTGGTAAGCTTGAGGCTAGTGTGAAAAATCCAGTCATACCCAATCGGTTATCACACAAAAGATATCTATTTCAAACTTTATTTTATATATTGCAAATTTACTTGATACATGCTTGATTAAATCAGCTGTAAATCAAAACAAAATCTCGTTATGTTGCATTGACCATGTTGACCTTGTAAATGTGAAGATCTTAGAAGGGGTGGACAGGGTTTAGGGAGACCGCAAGAAAGGGGCGGGAAAAGGAGAAAGGGTGAAAAAGGGAGAAGTGAGAAAAAAATGAAAAGGAGACAAGAAAGGGGGGCAGGAGAAAGGAGAGAGGGTACAGGAGAAAGGAGCAAGGGGGAGGGAGAAATGAAAAGACAACTGCCTGCCCACCCACTCATATTATTTGCTAATTGTTCATTTTTATACCCACAACCAAGTTGGGAAACAGTTGATTATCTCTCTGTACCAAGTTAGTTATATTTGGTCAAAGAGAAGATAATTTTTATTTCAATTCCAATTGGTTTATTAGATTACCTTCTCTTTGACCATATATTCATGTAACTAACTTGTTAGAGGGAGATAATCCAATGATGTTTCTCATGGGTTTACCAAATATCTGTCCTTAGACATGATGATAGTGTATTGAATTTATGGGATAAATGTGAAAAGATAGAAAGTATTTTATTTAAAGAGAAAATTTGAAAATAATCAAATAAAATGCAAATAAGCAGTCTAAACAGCATTTCAAGCTTTGACTACTTTTGATTTTAAGATCCATTTGGCTAAAGGTTTTATTAAGAGGTTAAGGAGAATTTTCTCCCTTGAATTTGATTCTTTGATAAATTGGTGGAAGCTGTGAATATATCTGAGTAAAAACACGGCAACCAAAATGTAATAATTATATAATGGTAATATGGTAGTCCTGTGATTCAATTTTTTAGACAGAAAATTACAGGTGAAATCTTTGTGTAGCTAGGAAGTTAAATAAGAGATTTAAATAACCAGTTGTCAAAATCGTCCCCATATTATAATCAATGAAGGTCATTGATCTATAGTTCTGATCAAATATGTATTCTTTTCAAATATACTTTAACTTCCTTTTTGTACACACACTAGACAATTATTTTTTGTACATGGTCATAAATTGTATATTTGAACATGTTGAAGGTTAAATTTATATATACAAAATGTAAATAGACATGCAAAATTAGTCAAATATAGTTATATAACACCTTTATGTTGATGAGGGTGTGTTAATGTAGAAAATTACCTGGTCCCTATGTACTTGATTATACAGGTGTACCTTTGTATATTCTGTCCCAGCTGTTTATTGGGAATACACATCTTTTTAACTGTGGGTTACTACTATATTTAGATCATGAATTTAAATCGGAAAGTAGATTTTACATAAATACTGAAAAAAACTTATCTGTTAAAGTAACTTTAACCTATTGTTGTTTTTTGTTGACACCATCAAACATTGGATTATGGAGAAAAGAGGAAATACGACTTTATTTAAGTAGTTTAAAGTGTTGAGTAGAAAAAACATACTTGGGAAATTTATCAATATTTATGTAAATTATTATGTGATTTGTGAGAGGAGGAAATAAATCCTTTTGTGATGTTCAATATAAGATAAGAGCTTCATCAATTTTATAAGAGGAAATTTGGAGGAAATGACTGTGTGATCAATGTGATCACTGTATAATTATGGATAGGACACAAAAGGTACCTAGTAATGATGAAACTAAAGGCAGAATTTCTAAAGTTATACAACAGAGGAGGTAAGATCTTATATTCAGAGGTCTTATAAAATGGGGGGGGGGCTTTATATTTTACTTTATGGCAAAGCAGAATAGAGATGAAATAGGAAAATTATTTTCAGTTCATGTCCATGCATAATCTATACTATAAATGCTAATGTAACTATGTATTAAGAAATTAATCCAATATTGCAGTGAGAACTTAGGATTATGGGACCTTATTTGTGCAAACATATATACACTGATTCAGTCAATAAAATGGAAAGAGGGGGTAGTTATAAGGAGAGAGGTTCAGAAAAGTTTGAAAATAGGAAAAGGATGATTTTTTTTTTTAGAAAAATGTGAACACACAACAAGTGAGAAGTGGGAAAATGTGAAAAAAAATGTGGGAAATGGGAGAACAGAACCCCCTAAACAGTGGGTTGAGGGGTGTGTGGAGAAGGTTGTGATGGGTTGGTGGGTTTTCAAAAGGATTTTAAAAGATTTGAATATATTTCCTTGCACATGGAATTTTGCAAAAATAAAGTTTAAAAACTTCAGGTTATATGGTTCTATAAATTGTCATATTTTATATTAAAAATTAATGATCAGTTCTATGGTTGCATACATGTATTGTATCAGAACAGTTAAACAAGTAGCAACAATAACTGAATAGGGAAGTTTTTAGATTACTTCATTATTTATGGATGAATTAAAAATTTAATACAGACTTTCATGTTATTTAAATTTGCACCAAAAATAATCTTTTATTGTGTAGAATATGTGGTCATGGTGATTCAGATGGTGAGACAAAAAGACACTATACTTATTATAATGAATGAAGGAATGAAATATATACATGTACAGTCCAATTTAGACGACTCAAACTCTCAAGGGACTGAAGAAAACAGTTCATGCCAAAGGGTTTTTGAGTTATCTAGGTTGAATTATTTTTAATCCCCATGCCATTGAATGGAGAATAAAACGGGTTCAAGATGTCCTAGGGGTCAGAGCCATTGAAGTTAAACTGTAGTAAGATTAGTAATTTTGGCTCTCTCTTGATACTGTTTGCAAGGATGGTCTTGAGGAATGACCACTAGTCCTTTAGAAGGGACAAAAATGGTTGGCCATCATGTTCCGGGAGATCAACACCTCTAGCATACTAAAGAACCCTGTAAAGCGTTCGATAAGCATGATATGATTAGGCCCAACTTGGTGCTTATAATCAAGGCTAATATTGCATCCAGTGGCCATAGAGAGATTAATATTTAACATGTTTAAGTTGCAATAACTTGTTTTCATCAGTTGTCTGTTCCTTAGTCTTCAAATTTTCATAATCTCAGCAAAGTTTTGTCCAGACAAATCAAGTTAATAGTAAGTTTTCATCTGGGTCATCAAAAATGATGGGGCAGGGGGTATGCTTCTGTATTTTTACCTGCGTCACCAACGGTGACCGCAGGTCTAGGAGCCGCATGACTCCGTCCGTCCGTCCGTCCGTCCGTCTGTCCGTCCGTCCGTCACGCTTTGGGGGTACCAAGTTTGTGTAATCTGAAACTCAGACACCTTTAACCCGATACTTTTGAAACTTTGCACAGTTGTTCTGGACACATTGAAGATGTGCACCTCCCCTTTTGGTGAGATTTGGATAAAAATTGTCGAATTTGTCCATTGTTAAACTTAGTAATTTTTCATTAAATTCATAAAATTTTAACATTACAGTACCTAAAACTCTGACTCCTTACATCTGGTGCTTTTGAAACTTTACACAGTTGTTCTTGACACATTGAAGATGTGCACCTTCCTTTTTGGGCAGATTTGAAATAAAAATGTCAAATTTATGCATTGTTGAACTTAGTTATTTTTCAGCATATTTTAACATTACAGTGCCTGGTTTGTGTAATCTGAAAGATTAACAT
>MJUU01003361.1:75992-89964 GCA_002080025.1 Modiolus philippinarum | reverse complement strand
TTGTGTTAAGTTTATCTAAGATCCAGTTTATAAAATTCTTGAATTATTCAAAAAGCATAACTGACTGATGAACATTGCATTAGTATT
Organism: Modiolus philippinarum; assembly: GCA_002080025.1. Taxonomy (NCBI): domain Eukaryota; kingdom Metazoa; phylum Mollusca; class Bivalvia; order Mytilida; family Modiolidae; genus Modiolus; species Modiolus philippinarum. The sequence continues at coordinate 89,877 of MJUU01003361.1, read as the reverse complement.
TTAATGTTTCAGTAAAACTTTTATCAATTTTATGAAAAGTCTGTTATACTTATGATATTTATGATTCACTTAACTTCATCAAAATTCATGAAAATTCATCAAAATTTCATAAACATTCACAATATTATTTAATATAATAAGTCTCAGATAATTGACACTTGGAATATTGAATATACAATGTATTCCATAAAGTGCTGACCAGTGGTTAAAATAATATTATAAAAGTACAGTTAATTATTTCTTAAATAATTCATGAATACCTATAAATGTTTAAGAAATTCAATGTATGATGCATAAGAATTCATGAACTTTTAATGATCAACCAACAATTCATCAAAACTTCATGAACATTCATAAAATGCTTTTATGAATAGTTCATGAATTTTAATGATTAACTCGTGATTCATCAAAATTTCATGAACATTCATGAAATACTTTTATGAATAACTCATGAATTTTATGAACAACCTGTGATTCATCAAAACTTCATGAACATTCATAAAATACTTTTATGAATAATTCATGAATTAAATTCATGAACATTCATACATGAATTATAATGAACTTTTATGTATCATTCATGAATATTCATGAATCATTCATGATAGTTCATAAGGTCATGAATTTCATCTCGCAGGGGAAGTGTTTCCAAAAAACACATTTTGTTGTATGGTAATATTAGGAAAAGCCACCCCCTTCTCGAAATGAAGTTTGAAATGATGTTTTAGTTGACTTGGTAATCAGACGTTTCATTCATCATCAGGATTTTAACATTCATGACTTTAAAGTTTTGGTTTTCGTTGCCCTTTTAAAACATGGTATCCTATAAAAGTTTAACCCCTTCTATTGTACCTCATAATTGAAGGGGGTTACACATATACAAATACTAGTACTTAGATAAATAACCATTAGATGTCGAATTAAATTTCATTGCTGTGTAATTAATTTACATTTTCATTGTCAAAGGAAATCAGTTCCTCTTCACCCATTTGTACCTCTTATTTGAGTGCCATATTCATGTAATAGACAAGTTTTAAAGTTGAACATTTATATTGTGATGTGAATGTGACTGTGTACTTCCTGTTTCAAAATGTCGCGATCATTTAAGATATCAAAAATGGTTGAACAGAAAAAGTTAGTATATAATTTCTATTTATTTACATATTTTACAGTTCAGTCAACATTGACAAATATTGATTTTCCTAACATGTAATAATTTACAGTAAGGTTTTTCAATTGCAGTGGTATATTACTTCCTGGTTGCTTTAATAAAATTTTATATGAATACTGAAAATAGCTTCTTTTTATTTTTTTATCTTTATAAAGTTTATAGATAAAAGTATACTTGTTTAAGTGGAAAACAAACTTACTTTAGGGCATATTTACAAATAGAGATAAATTTCATGTACTAAACAATACTGGTATGTTACCTAGTTCTCAAACGCACGACCACCTCCGCGAGAGTACTCCGGTATGATGGTGAGAACTGGGCAACTGCACAATTCAACGTGTAGAATGGGTCTTGGTCTCTCGGGGCCAAGACATGCAGGCTAATGGCAGCGCATATGGTAGTAAGGGCTTTGAGTTCTTCAAAGTCCTTCTACACCAAAAACGATCCACCCACCAAGGAATTCGACTGGGAAGTCGCAAGACAGTCAGCGGATACCAGGGAAGATCAACTGTTCGTAAATCATATTGCTAATGGAGTGAAATTCCCTCCAGGTTTAAAATGCCGTGAGAGACCTATATAGGTATTCAAGGCGATAAACCACCATACTGCTGTATGTTACCTTAAATTGTCAATGATCATGAATGATTTGAAGCACCAAAATTCTTTGTTGATGTTTCTTCAGTTGACATTGAATTTTTGTTATCCTCTATCCCATCATGCATTTAGTATAGGGAGTTGAATATATCTTTTCATTCATTCATCTGAGCTCATTCCAATGTTTACTTTTAAGGTTCCACTAAAGTCAAAAATTAGGACACTCAGTAAACCTAAAACATTTGTCTGTATTTCTCATGCTGCAAGAAATGTAGTAAAATATTATTGCGTAATGCATTCTTTTAAACATAATCTACAAGTACATACAGAGAAAATTGTAAATAAATTTGAATTTTTTATTTTATAGGCGAATCATTTCATTTGGTAAACACTCAATTTTCAAAAAAAATCAGGAGCTCTGAAAAAAGACTTACATGTTTCAAAATTGTTGTGGAAGTTTACTTTAATATCTAAGGAAGGGCAAGCTAATGCCGATTAGTTAGGACTATATATTGTTCATTTTCAAGATTCAGTTCAATTTTGGTACATAGGGGAAGTAATTCCACACATTCAGGTCAGAAATTGCCAAATTTCTTCTCTAAAACATATGATACTAGACAAAACAATGTTAGCTTGCCCTGCATTATACATCTTAGTATTCATCCAGAACAATTTTGGCAAGAATTAGACGTTTTCCTGACCTCCTGATTTTTTTGAAATTTGAATGTGTACCCAAGGAAAAGATTTGGTTATAAAATCTAAAATTTAAATAAATTTACATTTTATGCAGCAAGTACATGTAAATTATGTTTAAGGTAGATGGGTAGTTCAAAAATTTTTTCCATAGATTTTCTTTATTTTCTCAGGAAAGTTTCCTTATTATATAAGCATTGAAATAAAAAAATTAAAAAAGTGGGGTCACCGTGCTTGTTTTTAAAATAATTAATATCAAAATAATCAAATATTTCTAATGAATATATAGGGAAAAACAGGTATTTGGTTGTTTTATTTAAAGCTACTCCATAGATTTTTTTCTATTTTTCTCATATGTTAGCCCTTTGAATATACTTTCAAAACACATAAAGAAAAATGGGGGTCACCGACTTTGTTTTCCATATAATTTGAAAAATGTGAATTTTCATAGTGATATTTTTATCAGATTATCTCCCTTTTTCAAATAGCCTCTTCCAAACTATTTAATTATAAAATTACCAAACTTCATCCAATTACATGAATACATGTAAAATTAAGTGAATGAAGATCCTTTGCTTTTTGTGTCTCTGATATAATATTTATTGATACATTACAAATAAAAATATTTGCATATTTAAAAAGTAGATAATACCATAACAGTAAAATTAACAAATTCAAAATGGCGGAAGACTACCGATCTACCTTAAAAGATGCATTTCTTCATGATTTATTATTATATTTCATGTAGCTTGAAAAATACAGGCAAAAGTTTTATGTTTATTGTGTGTCCTAATTTTTGACTTTAGTGGAACCTTAAGGTCTTCAATCTAGGAAATAACATGCGGTACTTCAATTCATCGTACTTCTTGCTGCATATATGCAGAACAATGGCTGTAGAATACCAAAGGAACAAAGCACAAGAATACATAAATCAAAGTCCTGAGACAAAAGCAAGAACACAAAAAGACGGAAGACCAAAGATACCACTAACCTATAAACACACAAGCAAATACGGCACTCAATCCCAAAGCACCCAGTGTGAATTCTGAAAAAAACAGAGTGACATCAGGTGCTCAGGAAGGGTTAACATAGTTGATCAGTTTAATTTTCATGAATTGTGTCACTGACTTGGCTTTAATGTGATATAACTGTTTAGTCCTCAGAACAACTGGACATCAAAAAGGGTTTTAAACACCCATTGTGTGCAAGCTATTGCAGTTTGAGCCATCCAAGTTACACTCTGCAATTTACATTCTGGCTCAGTTTACTTTCCATTAAAATTCTACTTAAATCTAGGTATTTACTTAAAACCTTCATCATCAAGTTTTATTATTGGTCCAAGGTTTGGTTGACTTTGGTTTTGAAGCTGCCAATTAACATGATTAAGCAATATAAGTACATTTTTTGAATGTCTGGGGCTGTCAGTTGAACATTTGACACAAAATTGAGGTTTGCAGGCGAGACTCACCATCGTCATGTAGCAGAACCTGTAAACAGATATTTTTGACCGGCAAATCAAGATGACCTTCTTGGACATTCAAATAATGTACTGTTATTGCAAAATTCCAGACTATTTTGTGTTTTTTTTTATAAGTAAAGTAGTTGTAAATGGGCAAGGAACCAGGCTAGACGGGTAACCATCCTTTTCCACGGCAGGTAAAAAGTGCAATTGATGGTCAGTTTTGATCAATCAAATGATCTATTGCATAAATGTTGGATAAGAATAATCAGTTATTTCAGAGCTGTCAAGGAGTTTTGGGTTCCAAGAGTGAGACGCAGGGTGTCTGGGGGAAAAGCCACAAGATTTTTTTTTCAAAGACGAAAAATAGTGCATTCTGTGGGCATTTCAATGGTCATCGTGGTCATAGATATGATAGGAAGGAATTTGAAACAAGAAAAGGAAAATATAGAATAAGCTTTCATATCTGTGACTTCCATTGCCAAAATTTGTGTTACAATGTGCAAACAACCCCTAATTTCTGGTTTTCTTATAATGAAAAGGTTGTTTTTTATTTGAAATCTATTTTTTCTAGGTGATAGCCTGACATTGAAAGGAGTGAGCATGAGGGCGTGGTTTGGTGTTGGAAAGTGTAACTCTCACGCAAAAGGGTGAGACTTGTCAGGTGTTATTTATTTAGAACAAAGAAGATTTTTTGAATTGACCTTTTCCAGAGTTGAAGGAAAATCTTATGTACTCTTCATCATGTCATTTGATATCAGTAAAGCTCTTCAGTGCAAATGTATTAATTGTACAAATAATTATATTTACTTATTTATTTTAGATGGTTCCACCCTAACATAAGTGGAATTAAGGCGGAAGAGTTACTAAAGGACCGTGGATATGATGGCAGTTTCTTGGCTCGACACAGTAGTAGTACACCTAATGATTTTACTCTGTCAGTCAGGTATATTAGCATGATTAGTATAAAGTAAAATGGGATGATTTTTATGACCGTGGATCTTAGGTCAGTGTTTGCCCTGTCTATTTGTATGTCTTGTCTGTCTGTCGATAACTCTACCTGGCTCATAATTTTTGAACCAGATGGGATAGGGCCTCAAATTTGGTATGTGTATTGATCATGTAAAGCTGAACATCAGGCCAAAAATAAAAAAATTGTTTGTTTCCCCTCCCACGACCGACCCGCTAAAACTGCTGCTATCCAAAAAGTTTTATCGACCAATGCTCTTCAATTTTTATACGACCGCAAAAATTTTTGAGGTCCTATAATGGTATGGTGCTGTCGTCGTTGTCGTCGTCTGTAGACACTTTTGTTTTTGGTCAATAACTTTAGTTCCAGCTGACTAATCCTTATGAAATTTTAACACAATGTTCCTTGGCACAAAAGAAAGGCTTTGCTTAGTTTTTGTCATCGTGGCCCCACCCGTTTTTAAAAAAGGGGCCGAAAAGTGTTAAATTTGACGTTTTCTCATATTTAACTGTAGAATTTTTATTATTTATCAGATTTTGATGGGGTTTCCCGAGGAAATTTCCAATCAGCAGTATGCCAACGGATTTCAAGTAGCATGTACCGTTCACATGATAAATGGGGCCCAAAAGGGGCGAATTTCAAAAATTTTATTTTTTTTTATTTTTACTCGATTTTGATGCAGTTTTTTGCAATTGATTCCTAATGAAATTTAACGTAGCGCTGCACCATCAGATTTTTTTTCCCCAAGCTATGAGGGGCACAAGGGGGCAAAAATTGTAAATATACGGATTACCTAAAATTTTTATTTTTCATCCGATTTCAATGGGTTTTTTCTCTAGATTCCTCTCATTGTAAGCTTTCAGCAGTTTGTCGACAGATTTGGCGTAGCTCATACCATTTCCGAGCTATTAGGGGTCAAAGGGGCCAAAATTGCAAATTTTAGAAATATGTAAAATTTTTATTATACATCAGATTATGATGGAATTTTTTTCTTTGTATTCCTCTTTAATAATGTAAGCTTTCCGTGGTATGTCAACTGTTTTGACATAGCTCATACCGCTTTTGAGCTATAAGGGGTCAAATGGGCCAAATTGCAATATTTCAAAATATGTGAAATCTTTATTTTTTATTGGATTTCTCTTGATGGTAATCAACATAATTTCTTAGCTCTAACAATATCCTAGTAATAAGGGATTAAAAGGGCTAATTTTTATTTTCACAAGTATATGTCCAGTTAATTTATGTGTCAAGGTCCTTATTGTGTCCAGCAAATTACTGTGTCCACATTCATTTTAGATTACACTTGTTAAAAATTCAGTGGTCAACATGCTGCGGTCGTATCATGCTGCGCTCGGCGTAGCCCTTTATTTTTTTTTGGTCAACAGTCAGCAAGAGTTTGTTATGTAAAGCAGGCATTATTTAAATATATTTGAAATTTAAAGAAAATTTTTCATTTGAAGAAAAAATAAAATAATTTTCCTACCTACCTACCCATAACCTGAACAACCCAGTCGGGGAGGGGAAACAAAAATATTTTTAATGTTTGCCTCATTATGCAAATTTCACTTAGGTCAGGTCAAAGGTCAATGTCACAGAGGTCAAAATGTCAAAATCTAGATTTTACTATAGCTTGTTAAATACAATCGCTAGAGTTTTGATATTATGTGAATAGATCTAAAGGAGCTTACTACAAATCCACCAAAAAAAAATTTTGGTTAGGTCAGAGGTCAAGTTCACTGAGTGCAAATTTGATAACTTTGATAAAACTTTAACATTGCCATTGTCTTTTCTACCAGATGCGATAACACCTTCATATTTGGCATGTACATGTACATGTATATTGATCATATAAAGCTGGACACCATTATGTAAATTTCATTTAGGTCAGGTGAAAGGCCAAGGTCCCAGAGGTCAAAATCATTTTGCTTTTAGCTCGTAATAGGGTCTGTAAGTCTAGTCACATGACCAATGTGAATGAATGAGAAACATGTTTCTCTATCAATCAGGCTCTTCCAGCTGTGGTATATATCCAAATGTAAAGCGTCTAATCAATCCCTTTGTGACGTTGAGAAAAATACCCCGGAAGTGAAATCGGTTGACTGATTATTGGTCACTCCTCAAGTTCATTATATCAAGGTTTTAAAATTAGTATCTTTATTTATTAGAACATCAGTCAAACATCATTTTAAGCAAAAAATATTGATATGTCAGTGTGCCCATATTTGAGATTTATGTTCCTAAAATTTTGGCGGGAAACCGAACTCCTCTTGATGTTACATTTACTTTGATTTAAGGCAATCATCCTTTGGAATACAATGAAGATATATCAAGAATTTCATCAAATTTTGTCAAAAGTTTATTCAAGATGTATAAAAACATATTTTGAAAAGAAAAGTGGGGGTCAGTGTGCAAAATTTTCTAATGCATCATGGTGGATAAAATAAGAGAATTCCGAAAGTCAGAGACAGTTTCAAAAACCTTGAGGATCCTTAAATGTGCATTCTGTATAGTGATGTCATAAGGTTGGTGAAAGTAGAATGAGACTTACAGACCCTATTTACAATTGCAAGAGGCTTAATATGGAGCTCAGTACAAATGTCTACTAAACCTTCATTTCTAATGTATATTGCAATTTCTAGCTTTGATTTTGTATAGTAGACATTATTGCTACGGGGGGCATAGTGCTTGACAAACACATCTTGTTCACCATAGAGGATGAAATGCAGAACAAGTTCCCTCTTGTTCAATTTCAGCATTAACATGATGAAATTCTTTATGAACAGCATGAAAACTGCACAACTTTCATGGCTAATATAAAAAAAATGATTCATTGTAAATTTCTAAATCAAAAGTACCGAAAACCTGAAACAGTATTGTATGATGATTATCTGACGTAGATCTACTTCCTGTAAATCTATGTAAACAATAAACAATAGGTAAATGTTTTGTATAGTGTAAGTTAACAAGATTATTTATTGTTGTTTTACATGTTTAGTACATGTAGTAAATGGGTCATTTTTTTTAAATATCAATTAAACCATTTTTCTTCCTGATTCCAACTTAAAGTCTTATGTTGAATAAATAGGAAGAAAATAACTGCATTATTTCTTACTCTTGAAAGCAGAAAAAAGATAAAAGAATGATTTAACTTGAAACCAATTTATTCTGTTCATATTACTGAAGAATGTATGTTAATGTGTAAAATAAATCTTATGTCAGTGACAACTTTTAAATGAAAATTTGACGTAATTCATAAACTCTCAGATTTTCATATACCAACTTCTATTTCCTTAAACACACCATATTGTAGGTACTTCTAACCCATCTTTAACCACATCAAAAACCAAATTACGATTTTCCAAAATTATTCAAGTTACATCCATGTGAATTTTTATTAATTTTGAATATTGCTAGCCCTTGTATTGATCTTTCTAGAAACATAATCAAAAATGGGGGCACGGACCTTATCACGAAGTTATTTCACAAAATCAAAATTTTCGTAGTGATTTCTTTGTAAAATATTTTTTTTGAAATTACCTCCCTTGTTTAAATTTTAATGTCAAAGAATTTTACAGTACAAATACTATTCTGAATTTTTCGTCAAAAATGAATGCTAAACTAAGAGTACTTAGACCCATTGATTGTATTGTAAGTGAAATATTGTACAGATTTGTCAAAATTTTAAAATGTTTGTATATTTTTTAAATATGAAATAGCTATCAAAGCATGAAACATGAATTCAAAATGGCGGAATACAAATGTACCACTGATCCACCTTAAGATAAATGGAAGCTGAAAATTAAACTAACTAATAGTGATTTGATTTATTCCATATATTTGTTTTTCATAAATATGAAAATATCAGTTGAAGTAATATTAAAAGAAATATATATGGAGAAATATAATTAATTAATTTGGAGGAAAAAATTTACTAGTATAAAATGATTGCTTTGTAGTTTGTTTAAATAAGCATTTTTGTGAATTTTGTGCAGGAGAAATACTGAAGTGACTCATATTAAAATACAGAACAATGGTGAATATTACGACTTATATGGCGGGGAAAAGTTTGCAACCCTCGCTGAACTTGTGCAATATTATATGGAAAATCAAGGACAGTTAAAAGAGAAAAATGGAGTTGTTATAGAACTGAAATATCCTTTGAATTCTGAGGATCCCACAACAGAAAGGTAAGAAAAACATCCTGTATAACGTTATACACATGTAGTGATTCTTCAGGTACATCAGGAATCAGCTGATGTAACACAAAAAGCTTTAACCAAAGGATCCAAACCATGGTGCTAGATGAATGACTCGTTAGATGTTAGATGGCACCAGGACACAGCTAATGGTTTAGAGATGGCTTAATTTATTGCATTGACACAGGTTATGATACTAGGAGACACATTTGACACAAACTTATGATACTAAGTGGCATTTACATGTAATTCCCCATTTTTTGTAAGCCTGAACCATGCATTAATTTACCTATTTTGTAGCAGTTATCTCCCTTGACAGGTATTTTTATGCCCCCGCGACGAAAAGTTTTGGGTCTCAGTATTTTTAAAAATGGCTGCCATTGCCATGGAAACTGGAAAAAGGCAGAAAAATTCAAAGTGCCTCAAAATGGATAAAACTTTACAGGAAGATTGCCTAACACCCATAGAATTGATTTTGGGGCTCAAAACTTCTCTTTTATTATACCGCCGCTACATAGTAGTGGGGGTATACTGGTTTACCTCCGTTCATTGGTCCGTAACAGCACTTTTCTCAGCAACTACTGTACAGAATGAATTCATATTTTGTCAAAAGCTTCCTCGTGATGGTCCAATGTGTATATGTATATTTTAAGGTTACCGCATAAGTACTTCCTGTTTGCCGAGACTTCATTGTTTTTTTATTGTTGTATAGCATATGGAATTTTTCGTCACAAATTTTTCTGAAACTGTAAGAGGGATTCAATTGTTGTTATGCACAGATCTTCCTTATGGTCCAGTCTATCGTGTATTCCAATTTTAAAGCTATGTCATAAGCACTTCCTGTTTGCCGAGACGTCATTATTTTTCATTATGTACAATATATGGAATTTTTCGTCACAATTTTTTCTGAAACTGTAAGTTGGATTCAATTGTCCTTTTGCACAGAGCTTCCTTATAGTCCAATCTATCGTGTATTCCGATTTTAAAGTTAAGTCATAAGCACTCTCTGTTTGCCGAGACGTCATTGTTTTTCATTGTTGTACAATATATGGAATTTTTCGTCACAATTTTTTCTGAAACTGTAAGTAGGATTCAATTGTTGTTTCGCACCGAGATTCTTTATGGTCAAATCTATTGTGTATTCTGATTTCAAGGTAATGCCATTAGCACTTCCTGTTTGCCGAGACATCATTATTTTCATTATGTACAATATATGAATTTTTCGTCACAATTCTTTCTGAGACTGTAAGTAGGATTCAATTGTTGTTTTGTACAGAGCTTCCTTATAGTCCAATCTATCATGTATTCTGATTACAAGGTTAAGTCATAAGCACTTCCTGTTTGCCGTGACATCATTGTTTTTCATTGTTGTACAATATATGGAATTTTTCGTCACAATTTTTTCTGAAACTGTTAGTTGAATTCAATTGTTGTTTTATACAGAGCTTCCTAATGGTCCAATCTATCGTGTATTCTGATTTCAAGGTAATGCCATAAACACTTCCTGTTTGCCAAGACATCATTGTTTTTCATTGTTGTGCAGTATATGAAATTTTTTGTCACAATTTTTTCTGAAACTGTATGTAGGATTCAATTGTTGTTTTGCACAGAACAACATTGTTGTTCAATATATGGAATTTTTGTCACAGTTTCTTTTGAAAATGTAAAGCAGATTCAATTGTTGTGTTGACAGTTATCGTTGAACATGTTGATTACTAGGATTATATCATTGTGTTTATACTTGTAATGTGTCCATACTTGTACTGTGTCAACAACTGTATTGTGTCCCTATACAATTAAATTTAAACATGCCACATTGATTCAGGGCTCAATGAGCGGGGGTATATCAGGCTGCCAATTCGGCGCCAGCTCTTGTATATTTTTGAAAAAGAGGAGGCATATCATTGTGTCCATACTTGTACTGTGTCAACACCTGTATTGTGTCAACTCACACTTGCCAAATTGATTCAGGGTTCAATGAGCGGGGGCATAATTGGTTGCCATTCAGCGACAGCTCTAGTTGTATGTTGAGACTGTGCTATTTATTTATTTTTTTTCAATATTTGTAACCATGTAACACTGTTTGATAGTAGTATGGGGGACGAATGGGGGTCTCATCCCGATTTCCCATCATTAAAATCAGCAAATCCCGAAATCCGGGACATTTTTTGTGAAAAGTCCCGATCCCGGAAGATTGTATTTAAGAAAAACATTTTGCCAATCCTGTTAAATTTTACCATAAAATCCCGATTTCCAGGGACTTAAAACACACCTTTCGCGTGTCCCAATGGCATTTTCATCCCGAATTCCCAGTCTTAAAAAAGGACCATCCCGATTTCCCTAAGTTAGAATTGGCCATTCGCGGCATCCAGAAAATGGTCTTTGGTCTGACTGACAAGTTAGTAGTATTTATTCCATACTAGTTATGTTGTAAGGAGCTAAGGGGAATAACTTCAAAATCAAAGTTACTGTCTTGCAAAATCTGACATGGAGTTTATCCCGGCTTACTAAAAGAGGGAATAGAGACTTCCGTAAAGCAATATGACCCTAAAGTAAGAGAGGGTCAGAAAACCAATACAATATTATTTTTACATTGCCCTTGTTAAGGATTTTTGCTGCTTTTTCTTATATCAAAGTAGCAGTGAAAATACATGGTAGGATTATTTACCTATGTGGAGTTTACAAAAGTAGATGCCCATAGTTATTAAATTTGTGAGAGAAAAGTCCCCAAATGGAAATCTTGAGAAAGTTTCCTCTCTTGGTGTGATATGCACATATTTTTATTACCCGCCCAGGAATGTGGAAGGGGCATATACATTTGTAGTGTTACCCTTGTCCATCTGTCCATCCGTACATCCGGTTAAGTTTTGCGTTAAAGACCATTTCTCAGCAACTCTATGAGGCAGAACAATAATAGTAGGTCAGTAGGTAGATCTGTGATAGTACTACATAGTTCACTAGGTAGTTTGACTCTTTGACCTATATTTCATGCTTGAGTGACTCTGGTCCAGTTTTATGTTTAAGTCCATTTCTCAACAACTATACAGTATAGGACAATGATATTTCATCAAATTAATTGCCTTGATGAGTACTACCCAAATCATTGACAATAAGGCGGCTTTGACCTACGTTTTACGCTTCACTGACTCTGGTTAAGTTTTGCGTTTAAGTCCATTTCTCAACAACTTCACATCATAGGACAATGATATTTCATCAAAGTAATTGCCTTGACGAGTACTACCCAAATCATTAACAATAAGATGGCTTTGACGTACATTTTACACTTTGGTGAATTTGGATAAGTTTTGCCTCTAAGTCCATTTCACAACAACTACACATTATAGGACAATGATATTTCATCAAATTAATTGCCTTGATGAGTACTGCCCAAATTAATGACAATTAAGTGTCTTTTACCTACATTTTAATATGAGGCTATCCTTTGCGATAAATCTTTTGATGGGGCATCCGTGTCTTACAGACACATTCTCTAGTTCTACCATTCAACAGACCCTGGCAGAAGTAGACTTTATCTTTGAAAATTATATTAAAATGATGCAAAATGGCCAAAAAGTGTATTTTCTCTGCAAATTTTGAGTCTCATATGACCAGATTTCAATTCATGCATAAATAGAGAATATGCAAAAATTTTACAACAACATTTTACAACAAAAACAAAATTTCTAAATCTAAAAATAAATGAGGTCAAGTCGCAGGAAAGAATGACAGACTGTCTGATGGTTGTATGCGATTGTAGCAATTACCAGTTTGCTATGACAAATACTTCAAAAATAAGGTGGAGTTCAGAACTTCAAATAAATCTGTCTCCTATAAAATAAAATTGTCCTCAGTAACATGTACATATGTATGAGAATCAGGAAGTGTGATTAAACCAACAAATAAATACATCGTCATTATGATAGTTTGGTTCAAGTGATACTTGTAAAATATACTTTGAGTACCGGTATTACTAGTCACTTACGTCAGGGAAAGCAATATGTACAGTAAAACCCGTAAAAATTGAACTCGAAATAAATCAGTAACTGGTAGATAAACAATAGGCAATATGTAGGTGAAATTCATGTTTTTCGGATTAAATATTGGACAAACTGCCAAGGTTGCCTTGGTTTGAAATTAATCATACACTTCAGTATTCTATGACCTGAGGGGGTAAATCATAGATTTTACTGTCACAAACTTAGTTTTCTAGCGATGTGTTAGCAGAACCAGAAAAAGGATGTATGTGACAGTAAAATCTTAGACTTATCCTTGAAGATCCTAAAATACAGTTTGGTTATCTCTATTCTAATGTAAATCCAAAAAAAATCCATTCAAAATCGATTTCTAAATGACAGGAAGTTTGGTGTGCATTTGCACCATTATGTTGCTATTGGTTCTGACGGTAAACATTGGTTTTACCCCCTCAAAATTCTGATGCCATCCAATCAAAATTAGTGTTACAAACATAAGTGCATTAGAATACATTTTTGTCTCGCCCGCGACGAAAGTCGAGAAAGCGAGACATAGCCATCCAAAATTCTGTCATCGTCAGCATCGTGGTCAACATTTATTTTAACCCTGTGTTTAAAGTATTCTAAACTTCAATATCTTCATCAAAATGTTTATTTAGTTTTTAGTTCGCCTCAACGAAGTTGAGGGGGACTGTTGGAGTACCCCCGGCGTCCTCGTCCGCGTCTACGTCTACGTCCGCGTCCCCATTTGGACATATATCTCTGCAACTATGAAGGGTAGGGTCATCAAACTTTGTGTGCAGATGCATCTTGGGCTATCTCACAGCCTCC
>MJUU01003361.1:60379-75872 GCA_002080025.1 Modiolus philippinarum | reverse complement strand
GGTAGGTCAGCATCCAGGCAAAATTAGGTCACTTTGACCTATATTTTCCGCATGATCGACTTACATTCAAGTTTACTTCTGAGTTCAGATCTAAGGAACTGTACATGGTAGGATCATCTAACCTTGCATGTACATGCATCTTTGGCGGAAGGTCAGCATCCAGGCGAAATTAGGTCACTTTGACCTATATTTTCCACATGATCAACTTACATTCAAGTTTACATCCGAGTTCAGATCTAAGCAACTATACATGGTAGGATCATCTAACCTTGCATGTGCATGCATCTTTGGGGGTAGGTCAGCATCCAGGCAATATTAGGTCACTTTGACTTATATTTTCCACATGAATGCCTTACATTCAAGTTTGTATCCGAGTTTAGATCTAAGCAACTGTACATGGTTGGATCATCTAACCTTGCATGTGCATGCATCTTTGGGGGTAGGTCAGCATCCAGGCAAAATTAGGTCACTTTGACCTATATTTTCCGTATGATTGACTTACATTCAAGTTTGCATCCGAGTTCAGATTTAAGTACTTGTACATGGTAGGATCATCTAACCCTGCAATTGCATGTATATTTGGCAGTAGGTCAGCATCCAGGCAAAATTTGGTCACTTTTCCGTTTATGTTGGAATTCAGGTCTCGATAACTGTACATGGTAAGATCATCTAGCCTTTGTATAAGGGATGGTAAATGAGCACCCTGGCCAAATTGGGTTTCTGTGTCCATGTGCCATAACGAGGCGAACTTTGTAATCGTTGATTACCTATGTTTCTGTATTTTTTCCATATTTCGACTTAGTTTTTTTGCGCAAGAAATTTACTTAAACCCCATGGTTAGTTTTTTAGAAGTCAAATGAAGTCATTAAATCTTAATGGAATTTCACAAAAAGTGGTCAAAAGTTAGATGATTGTCAGAAAATGACCTCAGACTGAAAAAATTGGAATTTGGGTTTCTGTATTTTTTCCAAATTTGGACTTAGTTTTTTAGCTCACCTGACCCTAAGGGTCAGTGTGAGCTATTGCCATCACTTGTCGTCTGTCGTCCGTCCTTCCGTTAAACTTTTCACATTTTCATCTTCTCCTCTAAAACTAGAGGGGTAACGATTCATCGATGAATCGATTATATCGATCCAAAGTGATGACGATTCCCGTATCGTATCGTTGTTCCGGAATCGCGATACCAAAAACGGCTTTGTTTTATACAACCGCAACTGATCCGATCTGCGTTTTATTAGCGCCAATATGGCGGAACTCCTAGATATAAGCAAAGTTTTCATTGTGAATGCTCCCACGGCTTATAAATTGATATAATTACTCATATTTAATGACAATTATGACAGATACATAGCTCAAATATTAAAACAATGGTATAATGCAATTCATAGTCTTGATATCTGCTGAATTTATGCCAAGAAAACAAGATTTACAGTACCATGATACGTATCGTGATAGTATCGTATCGCAAGCAGATATCAGGATACATATCGTATCGTGAGATTCCTCATGATACTCAGCTCTATCTGAAACCACTGAAACAAATTCAACCAAACTTTACAGGAATGATGTATGGAAGGTCCTTTACAAAGATTGCTCATTTCGTTTAGATCCAACAAAAAATATGGCCGCCAGCGCGGAACTTAGGTTTAACATTGGACCCTATGGGAAAAATCACATTTTCATCTTCTGCTCTACAACCACTGAAGCAAATTCAACCAAACTTTACAAGAATGAAGTACTAAAGGCTTCTAACAATGAATGCTCATTTCGTTCCAATCCGACTAAAAACATGGCCGCCAGGGCAGAACTTAGGTTTAACATTGGACCCTATGGTAAAATCACATATTCATCTTCTGCTCTGAAACCACTACAGCAAATTCAAACAAACTTTACAGTAATGATGTACTGAAGGTCCTTAACAATGATTGCTCATTTCGTTCCGATCCGACAAAAAGCATGGCCGCCAGCACGGAACATGGTTTAAAATTGGACCCTATGGGAAAATCACATTTTCATCTTGTGCTCTGAAACAACTGAAGCAAATTCAACCAAACTTTACAGGAATAATGTACTAAAGGTCCTTAACAAAGATTGCTCATTTCATTCTGATCCGATAAAAAACATGGCCGTCAGCACAGAACTTAGGTTTAAAATTGGGCCCTATGGGAAAAATCATTTTCATCTTCTGCTCTGAAACAACTTAAGCAAATTCAACCACACTTTACAGGAATGATGTACTGAAGGTCCTAAACAATGATTGCTCATTTCGTTCCGATCTGACAAAAAACATGGCCCCATGCCTGGAACTTAGGTTTAACATTGGACCCTATGGGAAAAATCACATTTTCATCTTCTGCTCTGAAACCACTTTAGCAAATACAACCAAACTTTACAGGAATGATTTTCTAAAGGTCCTCAACAATAATTGCTCATTTCATTCCGATCCAACATAAAACATGGCCACCAGCACGGAACATGGTTTAACATTTGAACCTATGGGAAAATCACATTTTCATCTTTTCCTCTGAAACCACTTTAGCAAATTCAACCAAACTTTTTAGGAATGATGTATGGAAGGTCCATTACTAAGATTGCTCGTTTCATTCTGATCCGTTAAAACATAGCCGCCAGCACGGAACTTAGGTTTAACATTGGACCCTATATGAAAAATCACATTTTCATCTTCTCCTCTGAAACCACTGAAGCAAATTCAACCAAACTTTACAGGAATGATGTATGGAAGATCCTTTACAAAGATTGCTCATTTCGTTTTGTTCTGACAAAAAACATGGCTGCCAGCATGGAACTTAGGTTTAACATTGGTCCTTTTTGTGAAAAATCGCATTTTCACTTTCTCCTCAGAAACCACTGAAGCAAATTCAGCCAAACTGTACAGAAATGATGGATGGAAGATCCTTTACTAAGATTGCTCATTTCGTTTTGATCGGACCGAAGACATGGCCGCCAGAGCAGAACTAAGTTTAACATTTGACCCTATGGGTAAAATCATTTTCTTCTTCTCCTCAGAAACCACTGAAGCAAATTCAATCAAACTTTACAGGAATGATGTATGGATGTCCAACAAGGTTGCTTATTTTGTTCCAAATGGACGAAAAACATGGCTGCCAGTAAGGAACTCAGATTAAACATTAGACCCTATGGGAAAAATCACATTTACTTCTTCTCCTCTGAAACCACTGAAGCAAATTCAATCAAACTTTACAGGAACGATGTACGGAAGGTTCTATGCAAAAATTGCTCATTACGTTCCGATCTAACAAATAACATCATGGTGCCAGGGCAGATTATAGATTAACATTTGATCCAATGGGAAATTGATCATTTAGTCATCCTCTATTAAATTACTAAAGCAAATTTAACCAAAATGAATTGGAATATGTATGGAACTATAGCTTAACTTTAAACCCTGAGGGAAAAAAATCATTTTTGGTAATCAGCATAGACATGGCTTATTAGCATAGATATGGCTTATATTAGAAGCATTTTGTCAGGTGAGCGATTCAGGCTCAGTCCCTGAGCCTCTAGTTTCTAAAAAATTTCAATGTTAGTTGTTAAGAAGTAAAATAAAGTCTATGAATCTTGATAGAATTAAATTAAAATTGACATTTCTGCATTAAAATGAGCAGATGTGTAACAGGCTGCTGGAATTTTGATTCTGGTTCCAACTTTGGTAAATTTCCTGAAAATGTCAAAGATCAATAGTTTTTGAAATTTTTGCATTCAGTTGCAAATTTTAACAAAGTTTTAGTATCAAGCATAATTTTGGCCACTGAAGAATTAAACAAATGGTTCCAACATTGGTAAATTTCCTGAAACTCTCCAAGACAAGCTATTTTTAGAAATTCTTCTGAGCAACAATGCTTTTTTTTTAATAAATTTGAATCAAACAAACATTTTGAATACTGAAATTGCAAAAGTGTTTGATTCCAATTTTGGTTTACATTTCTGGAACTCACAAAGACCAGTTATGTTTTGGAATTCTACCTAGCAACCATAACTTTTTCAGTTCCTTTCAGTTAAAATGATAATTTTCAAAAGTCGAATTGCAAAAATTCTTGGATTCTTATTTTGGTAAATTTCCTGAAACTCACGAAGACCTGTTATTTTTTTGAATTCTACCTAGCAACCATATCTTTTTTTGGAATTCTACTTAGCAACCAAACATTTTTGGCAAACATCTCATTGAAAACCGTCATTGTACAAAATTATCTGATACCAATTTTGGTATAAAAGTCTCTAAGACCAGTTATTTCTTGAAATTCTACCTAGCAACCTCATCTGAATATAGGCCAAATTATAAAGACAATGTAGTGAGTGTGCAAGACTTTAGGTTCCGTGGAACCTTTACAAATTTTTTAAAAACATTTACCTATTGAACATAAGAAAAATAAAATGATATCCCAAATGTAAATTATGATATTATCTACATTAAGTAAAATCTATATGGTCATTGTTTTCTGCATAACAAATATGGATACAATTGCCTATGTTAAACATGAACATACAGACAACAGATTTGACATGTAAACTATAGAAAATGACAAAAATATTCTTTTCAAATGGTCCATATTTGAAGCAGAGACAAGTCTATTTGAAAATAGTTGAAAATATTTAGAAATTATTTGGTAACTTGTGCTTGTGTATCGAATATAAGATCTGATTTATAAATATTGATTTTTCACTGAACTCTGCAACTGCTTACATGTTTACATGTGTAATAAAGAGTCATGCAGCAATTTGAAGTACTAGTTTTATATATGAGATATTTTTTTCATTGAAACAAAACAAATTTGAAAATCCAAGGAATGTAAAAACAAATTTAAAAGATTGCAGAGGAATCTCTTACTATACATACATGTACATACATGTATGCTCAATAATTCATTGTTTCATTCATTGCTTGCTTGAAAATTAATCTATTTGAAATTGAACAAAAAATACAAGTTTACCAGGATTTCAGGTTTACTCAAGGCTTCTTTTAGACAATATCAGTATAATTATGAAAACAGTTTTATTTTTGACATTATCTGTTTTGAATTGTAGATGGTTTCATGGTCATTTATCAGGAAAAGAAGCAGAAAAGGTTTTAATGGAGAAAGGAAAGAATGGAAGCTATCTTGTCAGGGAAAGTCAAAGTAAACCAGGAGATTATGTCCTGTCTGTCAGATGTGATGACAAAGCTACACATGTCATGATCTGCTACCATGAGTCAGTAAGTATTGTACAGGGAACCGGTATATCAATAGCTACACATGTCATGTTCTGTTACCATGAGACATTAAGTATTGTACAGGGAACCAGTATATAATACAGTGGACTCCACTTAATTACAAACCATAAATTGCAACAGAAATCAAAAGACCAATCTATTTCCCATTCAAATGATGCTAAATTCAACTATTAATTGCAAAGCAGTTAATGGTAGAATTTGCTTGTTAGCAAAAGAAAATTTGCCAAAAATGCATGACAGTTTTGTTTATAAGCAAAACAAATAGCTTTATTGCAAAACTAAAAGGTAAAATTTCCACATTTGTGTAATACTGACAAGTGTATTTTTGGAATGTTCAGATCAATACCAAATGTTTGGCTGTTACACAGATCACATGATTGTATGAATGTACACATGTACAACTGCCAAATTTGCTGAAATGAAATACTAACTTTCCAACAGTATGTTTCTTCCTTCTTAATTTGCTTTTTTAATTTCATAAAACTTTGAAAAAACATAAAACTTGCAGCATTAAAGATTATCATATATTGTGTGTATGCAGGTGATCCCCTATTTTCAGTCAGCTGATTTACAGGAAAATGTAAAATTTATGTGTGTGATAATCATTGATAGGTTAAAACAAAGGAAATTAAAAAATACTCGCTGATTATGAGTTATAAAATAGACAAATTGTAATAAGAATCCTACTTATAAATATTCATATTGTGTGTTGGTCATGTGACGCTTTTCCAATTTATACCAAAAAAAAAAAAATGTCTAAGATTGTTGCCCAAATGATTTCATCAATTATCCAAACCTGGTGTACGTATGAAACACAGGAAAAAAAAAATTCTGTGCATATCGTTACTGCTGTGTAATGGAATAACAGATAACTACGGCATAAACATTTTATAGTATCAACATATTGGATGTGGGTCAACAAAGGTCACGCAGTTACACTACCAAATCCAGACAAGAATAAAACAACACTAGAACTGTATAAAACTATAATTTATACACACATGAATCCTTTATTGAATGAATATTAAACAGTATACACTTTTATACAAATATTTCACAATGTTGACACTTGTGCAGTCAGATGTATCGTAATCGTCATCAGCTGTTCTTTACTTCCGATCTGTATTGGGCTTTCATTTAATGGAAAACCCACTTAATTGAAAAAATTGGCTTTGCAATTAAGTAGAATCCACTGTATATAAAAAGGTTTGTAAAATTTCATCAGAATTAAACTTGAACACTTATCGGAAAGTCTTTTATATTGAAAAATATTGCAAATACATCTACAAGGGTGCACTTGATTTTAACTGTACAAATATTTGTCTATAAATACAAAAGAAGTAGCTATATATATAGTTGAGTACTTCATACAATATTGCAAAATAAAATAAAACAAGTAATTTTAAGGTTTTTTTTAGTAAAACTGAAACCAGTAAAGAACAGATCTCTTTACTCTAGATCTTGTTTGTTAAAAAATATAAGATGTGTGATTCATTCAGCACTAATCAATGAAATTATCATCGTTGAAACAATGTAAATGTCTATTGAAAAAAGTCATTATTACTTTATCTTTGTTGCATCTATTGTTTATATCATTAGCAGGAAAATCTTAAATGCTTGCATTTATAGGAACTCTTTTGATAGTTCCAGTTTACATAGAAATATTTCCAATATGTCCAGAGAAAATCTGTCACAAACCTTTTTTGGATACATATGAAAAAGAAAGGAAATGGGGTAGAAGGAGACAACATCCCATATCCAGGTTAAAACGACCCAAAATAAAGCATCTAGGGGTCACCATTTGGTTTCCACACAGTGAGGAACCTCTCATGTATGAAAAACATGGATGTAGAGTTGCTCTGCATCTAGCATGAGTTCCGCTCAAACTGGTGCTAGGGGCCTTCTTGAACTTACTGTGAGGTATGACACTCATTGTTGAAGGCCTCATAGTGACTTCAAGATGAAGAACAACAATAAAAGCATTGCTCCATTGCTTGTTTTTAGCTCACCTGACCCAAAGGGTCAGTGTGAGCTCTTGCCATCACTTGGTGTCCGTCGTCCATCTGTTAACTTTTCTCATTTTCATCAACTCCTCTGAAACCACTGAAGCAAATTCAACCAAAATTTACAGGTATATTGTATGGAAGGTCCTTAACAAAGATTGCTCATTTCGTTCCGATCCGATAAAAAGCCGCCAGCGCGGAACTTAGGTTTAACATAGGACCCTATGGGAAAAATCACATTTTCGGTCAACTCCTCTGAAACTGCTGAAGCAAATTCAACCAAACTTTACAGGATTGATGGACTAAAGGTCCATTACAAACATTGCTCATTTTATTCCGATTCGACAAAAAACATGGCCGCTAGCACGGAACTTAGTTTTACATTGGCTCTATGGAAAATTCACATTTTCATCTTCTCCTCTGAAACCACTGAAACAAATTCAACCAAACTTTACAGGAATGATGTATGGAAGATCCTTTACAAAGATTGCTCATTTTGTTCTGATCCGATAAAAAACATGGCCCCCAGTGCGGAACTTGGGTTAAACATAGGACCCTATGGGAAAAATCACATTTTCATCAACTCCTCTGAAGCAAATTCAACCAAACTTTACAGGAATGATGTACTAAAGATCCTTTGCAAAGATGGCTCATTTTATTCCAATTCAACAAAAAGCATGGCGGCCAGCACGAAACATAATGTAACATTGGCCATATGGGAAATTCACATTTTCATCTTCTCCTCTGAAACTATTGAAGCAAATTCAGGCAAACTTTGCAGAAAGGATGTATGGAAGGTCCTTTACACAGATTTCTCATTTGGTTGGGATCTGACAAAGAAGATAGCTCCCAGCATTGATTTTGGTTTAGAATGGTACCCATATATTAAAACGTTTTTTCATTACATGCACTTAAATTATTGAAGCAAATTCAGTCAAACTAAGATTGCTTATTTTGTTTTGATTCGATAAAAAACAAGACTGCCAGCACAGAACATAATTTAACATAGGATCCTATATGGGATAAACATCACTTCATCACCTGCTGTAAGCAGTCAAGTACCTAACCTGTATGAGTTATTACACAAAAATAACATGCATGTGTTATTACAGATGTTGTTTTGAGTTATCTGCCCTTTATTCCTAACTCTGTAATAACATATGTATGTAGCAACCTTTAATATATTACCTTTTTTTGTCACTTGGGAATTGCTTAGACATTTGCGCAGAAACTAATTATTTAGCCTATATAATCAGTTTTCAATTAAGTTAAAACATTTTTGATGAACCATGGTTAATCAATGAGACAAGGCTCTAAAGTGATTTAACTTAAGTTGTAATAACAATGCTTAGTTACTACAGGAATATGATTTAAAAATTTGTTAGTTTATTAGACACTTGGGAATTACTAAGAAACTTGCGCAGAACCTATTGACATGCTTTGATTTTCATACATTACTGTTAATAAAGATATAATCTGATTAGGAATTATTTTGGTGTGGGGAAAGCACTTTTAAGTGATGTAGAGTAGCTGTAATAACACCCTTTTATTATTACAGGCATACTTTTCCTGTAATAACATATGTATATTTTGAAATATTTGCAAACTATGAGAAGTCCTATGATTTTAACTCCTAGCATGCTGATAGACAATACTGGCAATAATAAAATGGTATACATTTAAAACAAAACTATGACTGCATAATTCCTATTTGAAGCATGTAACATACATATGTTATCAATTTTTTCCATTAGTAATAACACATGCATGTTATTTTTCTGTAATAACTCATACAGGTTAGGTACTTGACTGGTAAGCATTTTGTCAGGTGAGCGATTCAGGCTCAGTATCTGAGCCTCTAGTTTCCATGTATTTGTAGAGACTTTGTCTTATATACATTTTCTCCATATCCTTTCATTGATTATTCAATGTAACAAATATGGTTTTATTTTAGGATGAAAACTACGATGTTGGAGGTGGAGAAAAGTTTAAAAGTTTGTCAGATTTGATAGAGCATTATCGTAAAAATCCAATGGTAGAACGATCGGGAACTGTTGTCCATCTAAAAAATGTAATTAGATTTATCTTTTATTATTCATATGGTTTTGTTTTGATTTTATAGATAACATTGTGCATTTTAAGAATGACAGTGTTATATACATGTATTTCTACAAAGAATTTTTCACTTTTTATATGTAAACTAAAACCAGTGTTTTGGCAACACCAAAAAACATCTATATATATATATAAAATGTCTATAAATTCAGTCAACATGGAAACTTGTTCATCTCCCCGGATTTGCGAATATTTACGCTAATGCAGGGCCTAAAAAATCAAATATAACGGTCTATGGTAGGAACCCAACAGGGTTAGAATNTATATATATATATATATATATATAGACATCACATATTAAGTACAGCACTGAAAGAAAAATGGAGACACATGTACACATACAGATGAATGACACGGACCCAATTTAAAACCAGTGGATGAGATCTGGTGCAATGGTAATGGAAGCATCTCCTGCTTCTTATAAGACACCTACCATGTTGACATGACAATTCATGTAGTGAAAATAATCTTAAGCTGTAAAAATTTTTGCTGCTTAAATTAACATTGCCAGTAAAAATAAATGATTTGTTGTAACATTTAGATGCTTTGTCATGATAAATAATTAAAAATAAAGTTGCTTCTAAAAATTTTGTTATATTGCACTGTATTGTCAAAAATCTCTGAAAGAAAAAAAGCATACCTAATAGGCCATGATGACATAACTCCTGTTGAACATTGAAATTGATTTAACCTATTGCTGAACAAGTCGCCACTGATATCTTCTTAATTGTGTTGATTAACATACTTGACATTGATGATGATGTTCATTGTGGTTGAATAAACAATAAATTGTGCAGCACTTCCATGGTTTGGTCCTTTAAAAAATGAATTCTGAAATTAGTTTCATGATACTGTAGAAGGGGTTATTTTGGTGTTTCCAAAACCAATTTGCAAGGTTTTATTGTGTCGCCTGCCGTAAGCAGAGTCGACACATAGGGATTACTATCCGTCGTCCTGCGTCGTCATTGTCCTGCGTCGTCCCAACAATTTTTGAATCCACAACTCCTTCAAAACCACTTGTCCAATTCCTACCAAACTTTCAGGATATGTTGTTCAACTGGTGTAGTTGTGCACCTGATACTTAGAATTTTGATTTTGCAGATTTTAGAGGTTCACAGAGCCAAAATTGCTCATTTGTGAGTCTGTTGGTTTTGAATCTGCAACTCCTTCAAGACTGCTTGTCAGATTCTAACAAAACTTTCAGGATAGATTGTTCACTGGGTATAGTTGTGCCCCTGATACTTAGAATTTTGATTTTACAGATTTTAGAGGTTCACAGGGTCAAAATTGCTAATTTGTGAGTCTTTCTGTTTTGAATCTGCAATTCCTTCAAAACTGCCTGTCCCATTCCAACAAAACTTTCAGGATAGATTGTTCACTTGATGTAGTTATGCACCTTATACTTAGAATTTTGATTTTACAGATTTTAGAGGTTTACAGAGCCAAAATTGCTCATTTGATAATCTGGTTTGTTAATCCCCAATTCCATCACAACTATAAGTCAGATTCCAACCAAACTTGCAGGATATGTTGTTCACCTGATGCAGTTGTGAATCTGATACTTAAAATTTTGATTTTGCACTTTTAGAGGTTCACTGAGCCAGAATAGCTCATTTGTTAATTCTGTTTGTTTATGTGGAACTCCTTCAAAACTGTAAATCATATTCCAACCAGCCTTTCAGAATACATTGATTACTTGATATAGTTGTGCACCCGATATTTAAAATTTTGATTTTACAGATTTAAGAGGTGAACAGAGCCAAAATAGCTCATTTGTTAATTTCGGTTTTTATACGACCGCAAAAATTTTTGCGGTCGTATATTGGTATGGTGCTGTCGTCGTCGTCGTCGTTGTCGTCGGCGTCGGCGTCGTTGTCGTTGTCGTCGTCTGTAGACACTTTAGTTTTTGGTCAATAACTTTAGTTCCAGTAGATCAATCCTTATGAAATTTTAACATAATGTTGTTTGGTACAAAAGGAAGGTTTGGCTCAGTTTTGGTCATTGTTGCCCCACCCGTTTTTAAAAAAGGGGCCAAAAAGGGTTAAATTGGGTGTTTTCACATGTTTGTCTTTAGAATCTTTATTATTAATCTGATTTTTATGGGGTTTCTTTCAGTGTGCTCCTGAGGAAATTTCCAATCTGGAGTATGCCAACAGATTTAACGTAGCATGTACCCCTCACGAGATAAATGGGGCCCATCAGGGGCAAATCTCCAAAAAAATAATTTTTTTATTCCAAGTCCGATTTTGATGCAGTTTTTTTTAATGGATTCCTTGTGAAAAATTAATATGGCGCTCAGCTATTAGATTTTTGATAACTTGTTTCCTTTCCCAGCTATGAGGGCCGATTGGGGCCAAAATTGCGAATTTGCGGATTATGTAGAATTTTTATTTTTCATCGCATTTCGATGGGATTTTTTCCTTTGGATTCATCTTGATCTAAGCTTTCAGTAATATGTCAACGGATTTTGTGTAGGTCTTACAGTTTCCGAGCTACAAGGGGTCAAAGGGGCCAAAATTGCAATTTTTCTAAATATGTCAAATCTTTATTTTTCATCGGATTTCAATGGGATTTTTTTCTTTGGATTCCTCTTGATTTAAGCTTTCAGGGATATGGCAACGGATTTGGCGTGGCTCTTACCGTTTCCATGCTACAAGGGGCCAAAGGGTCCAAAATTGCAATTTTTCTTAATATGTCAAAATTTATTTTTCATCAGATTTCGATGGAATTTTTTTTTTTTTGAATTTCTATGGATGTAAAGTTTTAGTTGATAGTACATATTTTGCATAGCTCTTACGTTTTTTTCATCAATAAGTGATCAAAAGGGTTGAATTTTTCCCTATTTTGTTCCTAGCTAATAACTGTGTCAAGCTTCTTTTTGTGTCCATCTAATTATTGTGTCAATCTCTTTACTGAGTCCACATTAACTTTGAACTACTTTTGTTAAAATTTCAGTGGTCGACATGCTGCGGTCGTATCATGCTGCGCTCGGCGTAGCCCTTTATTAATCTTTGACTCCTTCACAACTGTCTGTCAGATTCCAACCAAATTTTCAGCATATGTTGTATATCAGGTCTGGTTATGCACATTATTCTTAGATTTTTTTTACTGATTCTAGAGGTTTGCCAAGCCACTTAGCTCATATGTTAAATCAGATTGTTAATCTGCAAGTCGAGATCTTCAAAACTGTAAATCATATTCTTAACCAATTTGCAGAATATGGGTTTTTTTCCTAATCTAGACATGCACATTATGAGTAAAATTTTAATTTTGCATATTTTAGAGCTTCACTGGACCAAAAATGGCTCTTCTGTAGTGCAGGCGACACAAGTGTTCCGTGGAACACCCATCAATTTTTTTCCAGATTCTCGCTTACATTGTGTTACGTTTGAAATAAAAAAATTTCCTAAGGGTAAATTTTTGCGAATATGTGCCAATCGCAAAATTAGGGAAAATAAACCCCTTGCCAATTTCCCCTTTTGCACTATTGAATTTGTAGGTAAATCTGTATAATTTGAATTTCGTCTTATCAATAAAATTTCCTTCTGTAACTAACACCTAAAAATATTTCAGACTACTTAAAAAAAACAAAAAAAAAAACAGGTACAGTGGAACCTGTCTAATCCGACACCATGGGACCATAAAAATGTATCAAATTATACAGGATGTTGTAATACTCAGGTTTTAAAAGCATTGAAAAACTGTTTTTAGGACCAATCAATTATGTCAGATTTGACAGGATGTTGGAATATTCAGGTGTCGTATTAGACAGGTTTCACTCTACATTAACTTTATTGATATCTGAAAGATTTATTGTTGCTGCATATAAGATTCATGTATTTGTTTGGTTTCAAAGCACATTTATTTTTTATATATGTCGGTTTCAAATTTTTTAGCCATTTAATGCTACACGGATATCAGCATCAGGATTAGGGGCTCGTGTGAATCAGTTAGAGAATGAAAAAGATAAAAAGAAAGACCACAAAGGTGGATTCTGGGATGAATTTGAGGTAAAATAGTTACACCAAAAACATGCCCAGCATACTCACACATATAAAGGAGCTCTTCAGCCGCCTCAAATTTACATTCATGGTAGATTTTGTGAAAATATG
Organism: Modiolus philippinarum; assembly: GCA_002080025.1. NCBI lineage: Eukaryota > Metazoa > Mollusca > Bivalvia > Mytilida > Modiolidae > Modiolus > Modiolus philippinarum. The sequence continues at coordinate 62,391 of MJUU01003361.1, read as the reverse complement.
GTGGACAAAAATCTGTTCAAATGCATACAGTCATTGCTTGTAACCTAACACAGACACACAAAAGATATAGGGCTTAGGCATTTCTCAACCAGCTACCACAAGATTTCTTGTTTAACTTTCCCTCATTTATATTTTGCTATAAGGACAGTTTAAAAAATATTATTAACAAAAAGTAACAGAAATATATTTTTATAGTATTTCTTACAATGAATGTGCCCGTCTAGGTAATTTTTCCCACTTTTTATGGTACTTGACAAGATTTATAGTGCAATAAATTTAATGTAGACTTTATACAGCCATGCTTGGTGAGAATCTGTATACCCAACCTTAAATTCATTACATAACCATGGCCATTAACTACTTAAAAAATTCCAGCATTCCAAAAGATTCACTGTTTCTGAGAAGATAAACCTTATTTAAAATTGATTTATGAAAGTCTCCATATTTGTAAGTTATTTAACTAGGCTGTTTACTGTTTTATAACTTCAGTAATATTTACATACTACAGTGTTCTCCTAGAAGCCTGAACTTCAAGAGCTGGTATCTGTTTACATTTGAAATATTACAGACTTAATTGTTCTATTTCTGTTTTTCACTTTTTTAGCTCATTTGGTTATAGCCAGAGTGAGCTTTTGCTATCACTTTCATCAGTCTTTCTTCCATTCAAAATACACAGTTTTTTCCTTTGTTTTGTTAGTACATATCATTCCTTCATCATTTACATGCTGCTCACAAATCAACAGGCAATGCAATCAACAAATCACCAGAAATAATCAATGGACTGCAATTGTTGCCAGAGGCTATAAATTGACATTAGAATATATCTTATGATTATTTTATAACAACAAATAACTGTCACAAGTAGGGATGGCAAAATATCTCGAATTCAATACTCGAGTACTTGGTACAAATACTCGCGAGTACTTGAGTACTCAGTCATTGTAATTGATAATATATAGCCACCATTCGTTTAATGTGGGACGAGGACCTGCAACGTAGGTATTCTTGTCTTTCAATGAAACCTTTCTGGCTTGTTTTTAGGAGGATTTACGGTACGTAAATCCTTCTTATGCTGTCGCTTTCTTCAGAAAAATCCCGGGTATGAATATGCACTTCGAGATCAAAAATCAATTGTTTGTGGCCAAATTCATTGCCAATTTCTTCTTTAACATTATAGTAAACTGCATAAGAAATATAACATATAAATGTAAGGTTTAAGCATAATTAAAATAGAATTGTCGAGGGAATATTTTAGCAGTTGACATTGTGTCACGTGACAAGTTAATTATAAATAACTTCACATATTACCGTAGTTGTAGAAATAATAATCAATTACCTGTGACCTGAATATTTGTAATGCTTCTGAATTTAAAAGATGCAAAAAAAAAAAAAATTAAATAAATAAATTAATAACTCTAATAATTCATTAGAATTCTTTCTTATTTAGTAAGCGTAGTTTGCACGTAGTGCTAATTTGATTAAGAATTGTTCAAAAATGATAACTTGCATAGTTCTTTTATCCATACTGAAATCAATATTAAGTTGCCAATATAGAGACAAAGGATGAACAATTATTCATGTTTTCTTAGGCGGATTAAGAGATGAGTTCGGGGTGGATACATCCACTTTTTCCCGATTTTTTTTAATTTCGTGCAGAACTTTTCCCCTTTTCAAAGGTTGGATCCGCCGGTGTATTTCACTGTCTTTTGACATATTTTTGTTCTGATTTATTAGGTATTGGTGATACTGACAAATGATAATGTAGGGACGTATATTGATATACGGCCTTTAAGTGATCGACGTATATTTAAATATACGTCCTTGATGCAAATGCAAAAAAACAAAAAAACAAAAAAAACAAAAAATGTGTGCTCGAATTGAGTATAGTTGTAGAATTTAAACTTATCAATTAGTAATATGCAGAATTCAAATTCAGAGCAACTTCGGTATTTAGTCATTAGTAAACATTGAAATTTTTTCTCTCTTTTCTACAAAAGAAAACAAAAAAAAAA
>MJUU01003361.1:0-17036 GCA_002080025.1 Modiolus philippinarum | reverse complement strand
TATTCTAAAACACTATTTCAAAGTTAAAAATATCCAGAGTAAAAATCTTTACTGCCGGCCATTTTCCCTTCATCCGGGCACTTGCGTGTTGACAATTACTTACTGGATTCACGTCCAGATGGTGGCGAACTCCTCAGTCATACATGAACAATATTTTTAGTTTTTTTTTCACAGGCAAAAACAAAAACAAAACAAAACAAAGAAAAAAATATTAAAAACAGTTTAACCTGTAGTCCTTAACATTTGATATTTGGCATACATTTCTTTTTTTCAGACATCCGGACACTTAACCTTGGAGGCGGTGAAAAAGTCTGCATTTTACTATATATCTAAGTAACTTCCATTTTGATTAATTCATTCAATGAAACTCGGAATAAAAATTCTGAACATCAATATAAGCATATCCGAATTTCATGATAACACCGAGTATATTGCAATTTGAAATATCAACGTTTTACACAGAATACACATGTAAACATCGATCGCGTCACCGTCTATATTTAGGGTGTAAGATTAAAATCGACTGCTCTGATTGGTCAATTCAGCACTGTGATGTCACATTTGATAGGAGAATTTCGTTATGAGTACATACGCCAAGATGGGGGGGGGGGGGTCCTGACCCCTCGGTCATGCTTATGTGATCAAGATTTTATCAGGCAGGCAGTTTACGACTTAATGACTACTGTTGTAGTCAACAGTTTAAGTCTTAATGACTGCTGCTGTCATTCATGAGTTTAAATTCAAGAGATGAAATGGACATGCTAGACATGTCATGTGTCAAGGCTTTATTCAAAATAAAATTTCATTTTTTACTAGATTTTAATGGGTTTGCTTCTTCGGATTCCTCTAATTGTATGTTGACGAATTAGGTGTACCTCTTTGTTTCAGAGGTAAATCGGACCAAACAGGGGCAATTACCTTTTTAGGGAGTATCGCATTTCAATAAGATATTAAGGATGGTCACTCCTCAAGTTCAGAATGTCAAGGATTTGAAATCAGTATGCTTATTTAATAAAACATCGATCATACGTCATTTAAAGCAAAAAATATTGATAGGTCAGTGTGCTCGTTTTTGAGATTAACGTGCCTGAAATTTTGGCGGGAAACCGAACTTCTCTAGATTTTTCATTTACTTTGCATTAGGGCAATCGATCTTTGAAATACAATGAAGTTATATCAAGAATTTCATCAAATTTTGTCAGAAGTGTATTCAAGATGCATACAAACATATTTTGCAAAGAAAATATGGGGTGAGTGTGCAAAATTTTCTAATGCATCATGATGGATAAAATATGAGAATCTCGGAAGTCAGAGACAGTTTCAAAAACCTGAAGAGTGACCATCCTTAATTTCGTCTTAACGAAGTTTAGGAGCAATATTGGAGTACTCTCGGCGCATAAAAGTATATATGTTGGTGACTTGAATTGTAAGATCACATGTGGAGCTTGGACAGACACACAGACTGTTTAAGAAAATAAGGTCTATTTTACCTATACTTTCCGCTTGATTGCTTTATATTTAGGTTGGATTTTATATCTCTGTACACGGTAACCTTATATATTCATCTTTGGTAGCAGGTCAGCATCCAGGCAAAATTAAATCACTTTGACCTACATTTTCCACACGCGTCCGAGTTCATATCTCAGTTACTACACATAGAAGAATTATTTAGCCTTGCATGTGCATACATCTCTAATGGTATGTCAGCATCCAGTTAAAATAAGGTCACTTAGACATATATTTTTTGCTTGAACGGACAAGTCAAGATCTCGATCATTATAAATGGTATGATCATATAACCATGCATATTAGTATAAATTTGGTATGTGAGGGAACTCTGATGTGTTAGTAAAACGATATATTTGGAGACTTGCAATATCTAAATTTCATAAAAATTTGTTTTAAACTAAGGAGTATCTCCACCTTGCTTAGCTCTGTCCTTACTGAGTTTTGTGTTTTCTATTTAGATCCTATTCACATACTTCGGTGTTTGAATTGATCTGCACTAAAAGACATAAATCGTTGAAATGTCCATATGCAGAAAATGAATTAACATTGACTTCGGTTTTTTATGCTCCGCCTACGATAGTAATGGGCGAATAGTGTTCGGGTCCGTCCGTCCGTTCGTTCGTCCCAAGTTATGTTTACCCACAGGTTGAAGTTTTTATTCTGTGAAGGATGTATGCTATTGTTATTTAACTTTATATAAATACACATTTGTGTCTAATTAAACAAAAATCACAATAAATTTTAACCCATGCAACCAACTTCATGCTTCACTGATCACGGGAAAAAAGTGTGATAGTATGGGGTTTACCCACAGGTTGAAGTATTTTCTGTGAAGGATGTATGCTATTATCATAAAACTGTTTGTTTATAAATACACATTAGTGTCTAATAAAACAAAAATCATAATAAAATTTTACCTATGCAACCAACTTCATACTTTATGACCACACGAAAAAAGCATAATAGTATGAAGTCTACACACGCGTTGAAATTTTTTTTTCTGTGGTGGATGTATGCTATTGTCATTAAACTTTATATTAACGCACATTAGGGTATAATTAAATAAAAATCATATTAATAATTTAGCCATGCTACCAACTTCATGCTTCAATGATCATGGAAAAAGTAAAATAGTATGAGGTTTAATCTCAGGTTGAAGTTTTTTCTGTAAAAGATGAATGCTATAGTCATGAAACTTAACATAAATACTCATTAGGGTATAATTACACAAAAATTGTGTTAAAAAATGTATCCATGCTACCAACTTCATGCTTCAATGATGGAAAAATGGGGAAGTATAAGGTTTACCATCAGGTTGAAGTTTTTTCTCTGAAGGATATATGCTATTATCCTAAATATGCTAAATATTTACCCATGCAACCAACTACATATTTCACTATTCATGGGAAAAGGAGGATAGTTTGACGTTTGTATATAGGTTGTAGTTTCTTTTCTGTAAAGGATGTATGGTATTTTCATTAAACTTTATTAAATACATTTAAGGGTATAATTAAACAGAAATCATACTAAAAATATGTCCATGCTACCGACTAAATGCTTTACTGATCACAAAATATACCATTGTTCAAAACAGTTGTGAGACGGAGCCTTGTGTCCGTTAGAAACATGTTCTTGTTTTTATTACCACTGGCCCGATTCCTCTGCTGGTGGACTTTTAGTATCGAGGGTTTTCACCAAGCCAGTAGCCAATACTTCGGTGCTGGCCCGATAACCGATTTTACTTGGAAACTTTCAATATCGTAATTCAGAAAGTTTTGTTATAAAGTTGAGAAGTATCTCCTCTTGTAAAGCTCTGACTTTGGCATTTAGATCCTATTGGTAATTTGTTCTCAATCAGCTTTTACATCGGTTTATGGATTTCCAACTGTTTTGATTTAATCTGCACTGAAAAGACATCAGTTGTCGAAATGGCCATATGCAAAAAATGAATTTGTTGAATTTGTTGAGTTTTTTTGTTGTTATAGTATTGTTTTTTTTATGTAGTTTCATTCAATATTGTAATAGCTTTTGCCCTTCTAGATGCATTACACTATTGTAGAAGTTATTGCCAGTTCAAGTTATTCTTTGATTTATGAAGGAATTTGTTTGATCGATGCCTGTGTGAAATAATGCATTTATGTATTTGACTTCATTCAGATAAAGTCACTTTTGAAGAAGAAACATTTCTAAATTATTTATATCTGGCAAGTAAAGTTTTGATTGTACAGTCAACATGACTGGAATACCCAAGGGACCGGTGAAAGCAATTCTAGCTAAAGGTGTTTTGGAGCAATTGAAGTCAAACTTTTTTATACGACCGCAGAAAATTTGTGAACAATAAACTAGTGTTGCACCATCAGATTTTTAATAACTTTTTTCCTTTCCACGCTATGAGGGCCCAACGGGGCCAAAATAGCAAACATGCAGATAACCTATTATTTTTTATTTTTCATCAGATTTGGATGGGATTTTTTTTTCTTTGGATTCCCCTCATTGTAAGCTTTCAGCAGTATTTCAATGGATTTGGCATAGCTCTTACTGTTTCCGAGGTATAAGGGGTCAAAGAGGTCAAAATTGCAATTATTAGAAATGTGTGAAATCTTCATATTTTTCATCAGATTTTGATGAGATGTTTTTCTTTGGATTAATCTCATTGCATGGCAAACATTTTGCATAGCTCTTATGGTTTCCAAGCTACATTATTTTGTATAAAGTGCCAAAGAGGCCAAATTGCAATATTTCAAAATATGTGAAATCAGATTTTTCTTAGCTCTTACAATATCCTATTAATAAGGGATTAAAGGGCTAATTCTGATTTTCACTATGTGTGAAGGTCCTTATTGCGTCCAGCAAATTACTGTGTCCATATTCATTTTAGTTAACACTTGTTCAAATTTCAGTGGTCAACATGCTGCGGTCGTATTATGCTGCGCTCGGCGTAGCCCTTTATGAAAACTTGAAAATAGGGATCAATAGGTTTGACAAGTCCATGGTGTTGGGTTATTCCAGTTTAAGCCACCGAAGGTTAACTATATTTGGATCTTCGTAGTCCTATTTTAATTTGTCTATCTTGTCTATATGTGTTTACTTTTTGGCACAAAAATTTAAAGCATCACACACACACACACACACACACACACACACACACAATTAATCAGATAAAAATAATAACATTCAATGTGAATATAAACAGTCATTCAATTAAGGCTAGCTGAAAATACTTTGATGAGGGTATATTTGTATGTTAAGGAATTTAAATGAAACTCAGTTTTCAATAATTATGGTATGTTAAAATGAAGCTAGGCTTACAGTGGTGTTGGTCTTTTCAGATATTGAAATGAATCTGGGCATTTGTTCTGTTATAACATTCTAATGAAACTGCATTTAATTTGGCATACAGTATTCGGTGTATATTCAGACGTTTTAAATCAAGTTGGGCATATAGTAGTGTGGGTATGTTCTGACATTTCTATGAAGCTAGAATATAGAAGGGTAGAACTGTTCTAACATTTAAATGAAGCTGGACATACAGCAGTATGGTGAATAAAAGGATAACAATAATTGACAACAGAGGTACACTGCAAACTCGGCTATATGACAAACGCGATGACTTCACTTTTCCAATAGTCAATTTCCCTTTTCTTTGCAGCCAAATTCCATAAGCACCGGTATTGAGTTTACATCTCCCAACTCATTCGCTGCTCAAGGGCCTGTGGTCGATACGATGACTACCTTGATAGAGCTCGGTTGCTTTCAAATAGGCTACTTAAGCAAGGGTATGTTGCCCATTACTAGAGGTCATCACTACAGAAGTTTTATGGTCGACATCACGATATCGTGGACCGCTATGGGGCATCTGTTTCCCAGATGACAACAGATCTTTCTCTTTGCCACTAAAGTTTGTTTTTCCTCTACCGGATTTGACTTTACTACCGGAGTTGACATGTTAAACACGGCGGATGTCTAATGAGAAGCAGGAGATGTTTACTCTACCGGTGCACCTGATCTCACCCATGGTTTTTATTGGGTCCGTGTTGTTCATTTTTGTATATGTGTGTGTCTTCATTTTCTTTTCTGTGCCATACTCATGTTATGTCTTTGTTTCTTTGTTTTTCCGACGTTGCCATTGCCCTTGGATTGTTCGTTTTAGACTGACGGTTCGGTTTTCACTTACTTTACAAAAAAGCAAAATGCATGGTGCACATCTACAATATATTTCGCATATATATATATATTGCAAGTTTGGTGGGGGAAAAGAGCGGCCTAGGAGGAGTTCCGAATAAGGGACTCAGATAAGCTAAAATGACAAAATCCAAAGATATCTAGAAAATCTATTACACGGTGCACATTCGCAATATATACTTACGCATTCCTGCAAGTTTGTTTCGAAATTTGGAAAGTACTAAGCGGTTTAGGAGTAGTTTCAGATGACGTTAAAAGTTTTGGAACCATACAGACAGACGGACGCGAGACGAAGGATAGTGATTCCTATGTGTCGATTTTGCAATAGCTGTAGGCGACACATAACTATGTTTTGTTTTCCTTTCCTGACTACCAGTATTTTAGTTGAATTTAATGTGTCAATAGAGGCCAGAAAGTATCGTCTGTAGTCAATGAAAGTTTGTGTCATCTATGGTCTTTGGAGATTTTATCGATTCTGTGATCAGTAACTTACTATTATGTGTAATCTGTGGTAAGAGAATATTGTGTTATATCTATAGTATGCAATATAATGTGGGTAATATCAGATAAATAAGAAATTTTCTTATTTCTTATAGTCGACCACATATAGGTACTACTGTTACACCTTACGTTGAACACAAGTAACTAAAAATAACACATGGGACTTCCAAATGATTTCAATTGTGCTAATCAATTTTTTTATGTTTTGAGTTCAGAGATTGGTCTGATTATTTTTATCAAATTACATTAAATTACCATTACTTTCCCAAATATATGATAAAATTAAATTAATGATTACAAGCATTTTCACCATCATTAAATTAGATTAATGATTACATTGAAGAGTAATCATGATTACATCTGATTACATTGAATTCTTTAATAACTATCACTGACTATGGTTAAGAGCTTTCAAGGTATTTTCGATGGAACTTGAAATTTAGGATCTAGATTTTCGCAAAGTAGTTTGAATTTTGGATTTTCAACAGTAGACAAAGGAAGAAGTTTGTAAGTTATAAATTCCAAAGTTGTGTCATTTAAATACGCTTGGCAAATGCTAGTTTTGGTATACATGTATTTTGATTTTGGCCTAAACGTCTTAATATATGTCACTAAATAGGCCTAATTTTATCCTTTTGATAGGAAAGCCAATTGTAAAGACAACAGCATATGTGAGTACTTTTAAACCATTGAGAAACCAACTTTACAGTGATATTTATACTCTTTAATGAATTGCATTATAAATTTAAATCATGTTTGACATGAAATTAAATTGTAAAATAAGTTGAATGAAATCTAATTTCTCATATTTTTTGAAACAATTATTTCAAAAGTCTTAAAAAATATCACAATTTAAAACAATAGAAAGTTATCGTTAGAATTTCATCATTACTAGTAAGAATGTCAGAGTATAAATATACACTTATATACACTAAATTCACTTCATGAAATACAAATATCATATTTATAATAGGAATGTCAAATAAAACATAATCATTGAAAGGAGATTGGATAACAACAAAATTTCCAGAATTATAACATCTGACACTCTGATTCAATTTTATAATGGTTATAAAATTATAATAATTAATAAAAATTAAAGCTCCGATGGAGCTGAATCTCGAAGCTCTGAAAATCTACACGTGGCAAAACTTCATAGTCATCCAAAGAACAACTGCATACGTCTGTTACAACCGTTTTCGTAATAAACAACCGTTTTGTAATATTTTTTTCCTATGAAATTATCATGTTTAAATGCTTCAATTGTCTTATTTTATTGACGAAAAATGTAAAATTAGCAGAACCAACTAAGAACACGATACTTTAATTCAAGTTATTACAAAAAACGTTATTACAAAAACCGTTACGAATGTGACAACCGTTTTTGTAATAATTACCATTTTTGCAATAATTGTTTTTTTCGTATCAACCGTTTTTGTAATAATTTTTATATGTATCGAATACTTGTTCCCTTGCTTTAGTTGTATACTTCTACTGATGAATAATATAAACCTATCAGACAAAACTTAGCGCCTTGAATGGTATATCAAATTTTTACAAAAAGCGTTGTTACAAAAAACGTTAAATGCGGGACAACCGTTTTTGTAATAAAGACTGTTTTTGGAATACACAAAAGTTTTGTTTGTATAAAAAGGGAAAAAAGATAAGCAAAAGATAGAAACAATTGATTTTCTTTCTTTGAGACCCAGTTATGAAATAAACAACGAATGATTGTTAGGAAAAACAGTTAACAGGGTAATGAAAAGGTGTTGGAATTCTGGACATCCTCATTGAAGAGAAAAAGACCGTAATTCATCGTGTCGATTTTTGCAGCAAGAACGTATTACATTACAAAAAGCGTTTTTGTAAAAAAGGTTATAACTGAAAGCATTGGAATGAGTAACAGCCGTTTCTGAAATAAGCTTTTCTCATGAAAGCAATGCTGTGATACTTGTCGACTTATGTTGATGAATAATGTAAAACTAGTAAAAAAACTGTTTCCCTTGTATAGTAAATGAAGTTATTACAAAAAACGTTATTGCAATTATGGTTGAAGAAGTAGGAACCGTTTTTGTAATAAACAACCGTTTTTGTAATATTTTTTCCTATGAAATTTTCATGATTTAATGCTTCGATTGTCTAATTTTATTGATGAAAAAAAAATTAAAATTAGCACAACAAACTATGAACACGATATCATAATGCAAGTTATTTCAAAAAACGTTATTATAAAAACCGTTACGAATGTGACAACCGTTTTTGTAATAATCATTCATTTTTGCAATATTTTTTTTGTCAGAAATGTGAAAATGTTAAATCAGTCCATGGCCTCTTTTTCTAATAGTACGGACATGAAAACATGTTAGGTCTCAGATACCCTTTTCAGAGCCCCAAATGCTGGGTTAAAGAGTGCATCAATAATTTGTTTATGTTGACAGTATGATTGATTAGATGTGACTGTTGTGATAATGTGATTATTTGAATTATTTTTGATTATTTTCTTATCATAATACTTAAGGTGTAAAACAAATCAATAAAAAGTCGAATTAATCCTTGCTGAAGGTTATTAGTGATTTGTTTTGGTCACATGACAGACAGCATGGTTGGTAAAAATAGCGGACATGTAGAAATAGCGCAAAATTGCATGTAAGTGTTCGGCTAAGTTTATCTCGAAAAGTAATCCTTAACGATATCCCTTTTTATTTATAAATCAAAACTGTTTGTGATGTCCTCTCAGGCTATCATAGTGGCTATGGCTGCTCATAACGTATACGTTGGGGGGAACTCTGTGAATTGGGACGGTTTTTCCATTTTTTTGCAAATTTTTCGGCATTTTTTCCAATCTTTTGAACAGTATCCATGGAAACATATTTTGAATATATATTGTCACAGAAAGACCATTGTGTGTGCATTTTAAAGTATTTGTTCCAAGGAATCCAAAGAGGTATGGGTTTATATATCTGTGATTTACCACTTTTTCTATGAATCTTGGCAAACAAGATGTAAATTTTTTAAAAAGTTACACATGTGAAAAATCCAAGTGAAACAGTTACACGAGACCTTATTAGAAAGTTACTCTAATTCTAATACGCTAAACCAGTCATTCGATGATTTCCGACGTCAAGTTCTACCTTTATATGCGACTTAGCAATTTAGTCAAAATTTTGACATGTCATACTGATTTCTAAAGTTTCTGGCGAAAAAACAAAATCGGTCACCCCCAATTTTTTTTACATTAATATGTTTCTCAGCACATTTAAGATATATATTTAGTTTTTTGAAAAATTCTATGTATTGGTTTTACTTTAGAATGACAATTAAACAGAAATTTCACGATTTCTTACACGATTTTCACGTTATTTCTTTGTCATTTAGGGGGTTTCGACTACTCACTTTTGGCAGCTGTCATGAAAAAACTAAGTCGGTTACCCCCAAATTTTTTTCCGATATATCTATGTAATTTAATAATATCTATCATCATGCAAAATTAAAAAAAAAATTCTATGAGATTTGTTTTTACTGACTCTTCACCTTAAGGTATCGAGGTTTCCACGCTAAACCAGTTCGACAGATTTATTGTATTAGTTTTTAATATTTCATACATACATGTATATGGTTTTCTCTTTTCTCGTTGTAGATTACTTTGTATGTGTTTATCCATATTGTTCTTGCCAAAGAGTTCAAGCCAGATTTGAGTTTTTTTTAAAAAAATTTTAATTAAATTTTTGCACTAGCTGTTTAGTGTGGAACTCATACCCTGATTTGTGTTTTAGTCTTTATTTAGTTAACAAATATTTTATGTTCGGATGAGCGAAGCGAATTAGAACATAACTGCAAATTTAAATTAGACTTCTTGTTGCATTTGCTTACTGTCAGAAATTAATATTATAACTTGCTCGCTTCTATATGCGTATGTAGGTGTACTCCAATACAATTAGCCAATCAAAGTATATATTAAAAAAATGCACTGCATGACTAAAACCAATTGATGCGAAATATAAATAAAAAATGAAAAAAAAATACCACTGTATGATTGTTTAAGATAGATAAGTAACTCCATGTAAGTTCATTTCACCTTTTGTAATGAGAATTATTATCCAAAAAGATGAATTTTTGTCTCCATTTTTCAGTTATTAAATGAATAATACCTTAATCCAATTTTATTTGCTGACGACTCTTATAGTCTACGGTACTAGGTTAATTTCTTTTTTGCAAACTGTTGGTTGGGATAGTGACTCGCAGGATAAATTTAACTATACAAGTTAACATTTGCCATGATGGAAAAAAAACATCTATTAAGGGGGAATATTTAAAATACTATATTAACATAGAAAAAAATTCTGCACTGTACTTATCCCCTGCACAGAATAATAAAATTTATAGAAAATGACCACTTTGGAAGCGGTATTTGTATAAAAGTATACTATTGATTTAAAAATGATATTTATATATGCACTGACATTATGACATTTTATACTTTATGGTGCTTCTTTCGTATTGTAATTTAACATGTTTACTTGACAAATAAACAAATTACAAAAAAAAAAAGAAAAAAAAATGCCATGAAAGTTCCCTTCCTTACAAGCTTTCTCTATCCATATAGTGTATATTTCAATATAAGGACACATCTTCGGTACTAGTTGGTACATTGAGTGTTGGATATATTCAGTATGTAATTATATCAATGCATATTTCACTGATTTTATTTGGTATTTATATAAAGGTACCATTTTTTGTCTTTGTTTTGCACTTTTTTGATATTTTAATATCAATCATTCCAATTTCGATATTTTGTTTTTTTTTTTTTTATTCTGAAATAGGATTCAAAATATAAATTATATAACTATTTTATAATTCACGTCGTACCATCTACTGAATAACAAAACATATGTTACATTAAAAATCCAATATAAATTCATATGGTCAAGATTAATGAATATGTTCATGGCAACGTAACCTTTTAGTTAGGCAAATACTATACATTAATGTAAACTTAATTTTACATAGAAAAAATTAAAGAGTAAACCCTAAAACGAAAAAACGAGGAATTCTCTCCCTTTTTTAGCATAATCAGTCAATGTGTTAGTATATACGGTAATCATTTCCGATTCTATATTCGATACAACTTACGGCTCTAGCTTGTACATCCGATAAAAACTCTGCAACGCTCTGATAGCGGGACCACACACAGAAGAAAATAAATTTGAACAGTAAGATTTTGCTTACCTTGTGATGGGAGCCGATACCAAAGTTTGCATTTTAACAATACATACCTGCCAACTTTTGAAAATCTCCATGGGGGTTTTTATGCGCGACCGTCCTTTTCAGTCGTGTGAGATTTCGCGGCGTTTTGCGCGAAGTTTTTTTTGTTTTTTTTTGTCTAATACTTGATGCTCTTTTTTATCAAATACAAACATCTGGGTGTTATAGAAGACTTTCCTTTTTATTGAGGGAGGCAAGACATTCCCATTTTATTGTGTTTTGGGCATTTCTGCTGGTTCTTGATTATTTTTGGTCAAATAAATCAATTGTGAACTGTTTTTGGACCATTTGGTGTTTTATGTTCAGTTAAATTTTAACTTAGTTTTAACTGTTAAAGGGAAACAAAACCAGTGCTTTCTGTTAATCATTATGTTGCTGTTATTTGAATTTACAGATGACTGTTTTGGGGAAAATTAAAGATTGTAAGCTTGTTAATGAAACCACTCTCTCTCTCCTTTATTATTTGCCTGATGTACGTTTACTGCATTTCTCCTTTTATTCCATTCTTTATAAATAAAGCAAGCATTACATATTTTTTTTAAATATTTTTTGCCTTTTCTGATTCAGTCAAAAGAATGGTTTTCTGGGATTTTGAGTGACCTTTCGTGCATTACAGTACCAATATGTTTGTTAATGTCGTTAATGCTACTCAGTTCAACCATGCAAACTCTGCAGATCGGGGGACTTGCAACGACATGGTCACTCGAATAGCCATCCACGGAACTGTCAAGTGTGGTGCTTACAGCTCGTTGTTTCAGGGATTGTGAACCTTGATTCATAACTCAAGAACTGTTCACTATGATTGCCGGTAGTCCATCCATTAACATAACTTTATTTACGCCACCGAAGCCTTAAAATCAACAAAAAATCAACCAAACTCGTCATATTTTCGATTGTTTACATCAGCTGTTTTTCATGCGAAAACCGCGTGATCGATGTAAAACGGATTCTGATTGGCTAATATCGAGTCCCTTCCGAGAATTTGGTTTATCTCCCTTTCAACAGTCAAAATCGTGTAAACAAACATTTTTTTCGTGTGAGTTTCTTCAAAATCGTGTTTTATGCCAAATTTTTGTTTCACGATCGTGACATCGTGACAGAAGGTTGAAATCGTGTAGATCACGCCAAAATCGTGAAAGTTGGCAGGTATGACAATATGACAACATTATCAATTATGTACTTTCCCAGCAATATATATCCAACTGTGAAATGTATACGACATCTGATTTAATACTGTGGAGCATATAGGTTACAGTGAATTTTTCAAAACAGCAGAAACACTGCCTCAGTATAAGCTCAGTCAGGGATTTTTTCAGCAGTTTTTAATTCCGTTCCTTCAGAACTAGGCATTGTAAATATAAAGGACAATCCAACCTACACAGCTACATACTCTGTTTGAAGAGGAGATATAACAGAACCATAGATCTGTTTTGCTTTCATTTTTGATTTCAACCAAAGATGAAGACACTGATCCCCCCTCATTGTACTTGGTACCAAAATTACACAAATGCCCATACAAACAACGGCACATCGCTGGATCTGCAAAATGTTCTACAAAACCTATTTCTAAACTGTTAACTTCCATCTTGACAGCCGTAAATAGGACCTTTTTGGATTTCCTTTGTTTGGGTTTTAGTGCCGCTGATGAGGAATTAATTTCCGAAATGGCCATACAGCTCATTAAAATTATTGCAGTTGGAGTTAACATATGTGTTATGGTCTCATGTTCATTTACTCCATATCCTTTCGTAAAATATTTAATACAGGAGTTTGTCTTTTATTGCAGTGTGAAGTTGGCAAAACAATTCCCCGTGGTATAGATGTATGCTCTTTATTTTTCTTAGATATGGTGTACTTGTACATGAGATAATATCTCATGTGTACACTTTGTTCAATTACTATTATCTAAATTCATGTAAATTCTAAAACCTAAGGATTTACTCCTTCCATCGTAGTTTTGTCCTTAGCTATATTTGATATAACTGATTATTCGGATTTCATTTGGTTTTATACATTTTAAACATTTTTTGAAATTATGGATTTCCTTTGTTTGGGTTCTAGTGCTGCTGATGAGGAATTACTTTCCGAAATGGCCATACAGCTCATTAAAATTATTGCAGTTGGAGTTAACATATGTGTTATGGTCTCATGTTCATTTACTCCATATCCTTTCGTAAGATATTTAAAAATATTGTAATACTAGCTTTTCAAGAAGTGGTGTAAATGAAATGTGGATATTATCAACTGAAAGCACGGCTGAAAGATTTAACTCATAGGTGTTTCTTCCGTTAGAACGGCGAACGAAGTGCATTGTAATATACAGAGACCAGTTAATTTTATGTTTGTTGACGATCCCGCATTCATGAGTGCGAAGCATTGGTGTTCGCATTGCTCGGCATCTAGCAACGAATTTCGCTTAAACCGGTACTAGGGACCGTGTTGAACTTATTATGGAGCATGAGCAAAGCTCAAATTTCAAAATGTTATTCTGAACACCTGTTTATAACCCCGCATCTCACTATTTTATATTGCCAAGATTTCTGGTAATTAAATCGATAAGCGCCCTGTGTTTGTTTATATGTTGTGGTGGTCTTTTGTTATGTCTTTTCTCGGGCAATGGATGACAGCAGTTGTAAGAACACTTTACCAGTTTATGGATGTAGCATTGCTCGACATCCAGCCAAGAATTCCGCTTAAACCGGTGCTAGCGACCATCTTAAACTTTTTATGACATATGGGCAAAGCTCATTGTTGAAGACATCGTGATGACTTCAAGATGAAGAACAATAAAAGCGTTGTTCCATTGTTGTTTATCATGTATTTGTAGAGACTTTGGCTCATGTGCATTTACTCAATTTCCTTTTAATGTTTATTCGGCTCAGAATCACATAAAAATATACAGAGGAAGAAATGATTAAAATGTTTATGATCGACAATATATGTGTCCAGTTTGGAGGACAAGTTTTTCAACAGACTATCGGAAATCCAATTGGCACAAACTGTGCGCCTCTTTTAGCCGATCTAAGCTGAATTTATCGAAGGACTTCTTTGAAATAAATAATAAAAAACTGGCTCAGTCTTTTAATTTCAGGTTCCTTATATAGATATTTTATTACTAAACAACCTTCGCTTTGGTGATTTGCTTCAACTTATCTTTCCAAAAGAGCTCGAAATTAAGGATACTACAAGTACTTCCACATCGGCCCCATTCCTTGACCTTCATCTTGAAATTGACAACAGAGACACTTTACAAGCTAGGCTGTATGACAAACGCGATGACTTCACATTTCCAATAGTCAACTTTCCTTTTCTTTGTAACAGCATTCCAAAAGCGCCAGCAATGGAGTTAACATGCCCCAACTCATTCGCTACTCTAGGGCCTGGGGTTGATACAGTGACTACCTTGATAGAGCTCGATTGCTTACAAATATATTACTCTACCAAGGGTATGTTACTAATGACTTGAAGCCATCAATACAGAAGTTTTACGGACCGCTATGGGACATCTGTTCCCCAGATGACAACAGATATTCCCTTAACAGCTAAAGCATGATTTTACTCTACCGGATTTGACTTTACTACAGGAGGTGTCTTATAAGAAGCAGGAGATGCTTAATCGACCGGTGCACCTGATCTCACCCATGGTTTTTATTGGGTCTGTGTTGTTCATCTGTATGTTTGTTTGTTTTCTTCTGTTTGTCCCGTACTCATGTGGTTTTCTTGTTTCTTGGTGTTTGCAATGTTGCCAATGTCCCTGATTTGTTCGATTTTAGACTGACGGTTTGGTCCTCACTTAATCTTCAGGCTGTGGACTTACCAGTTATGCTAATGAAAATTGGCATTTTCAGCCATAGTGGCATTGTAAGGGTATTGTAAAATCCTGACTAAGGAAAAACAAATCAAAAAAAATTTTCAGCCAGAGTTTACGTCCTTTTGGGTTTGATATTACTGAATTTGACTTTTAAAATGTATCTATTTAGTGAAAGTGTGACGGGCGCCGTATACGGATCAGGGCATGGTTACTCTCCTTGGCCACCCGATTTAACTCTTTGCCCACATTGCAAGTGAATAAGTTTTGAATGTAATGTATTGTCATTGTCTTTATACTTCCATTCTCTGCTACCTCGTTTCAAGTTGTTATGTTTGATGCCTGTAATTAGTGGATCTTGCGTTCCTTATTCTAAGCAGTGTTTGTAAGAGTACTTTGCCCGATATATTATGCTTGTTGACGACCCCGCATTCATGACAAAGGGGATACATGGATGTACCGTTGTTCAATATTTAGCAAGTGAATTCCGTTCGAACCAATGCTAGGGACCGTCTTAAACTTACTATGAGGTAGGAGTGTTTGCTCTTTGTTAAAGGCTTCATGGTGACTTCAAGATGAAGAACAACAATGAAAGCGTTGTTCCATTTGTTTAATCTAACCTGTATTTATAGGGATTTTATTCCATTTACATTTACTCCATATCCCTTTATTTGTTCATTGCTTGATAGTGGGACCACGGACAGAGGAAAGTGAATCGGAGCATCCATATTTTTGTCCTTGTGTCCTGTAATTCCGAGAAAGAGATGAAGGTCTAAAAATTCCAGTTTATGCGGTCACTGCTCACCATTAGAGATCATTAATTTTAGACATTCAATAAGAAAGAAGACTTTCAATTTAATGAACAAATCTAATAAATTTATCACCAGGAGTAAAGGTTTCTTGTAACAAATACAGGAACAAGTAATCATAACCTCATTGTATTTTACTAAAGTGAAGTGACCCGCCATTACCATCCGCCAATAACCGCTATCCGCCAATACCCCATCCGCCAATAAGAATTGGTGCGTTCGGTCAAATACTTGGACATTTTGCATGAACTATACAAAAGCTAAAAAATTATATGGCAAAACAGTTTTCAAATAAAAATTGAATTAAAGGCCGTTTTCATGGTTTACTTTGGGGTGTCTTCTTCGAGGTCCGCGTTCTACCCATCATCAATTTCAGCTAAAAATAACTATGATAGATCTCCCCACAATTAAATTATTTGCACAAACATACGAAACTTATTATTAGATAGTATAATTGAAGGCTACAAAAATATTCTGTCAGCCCAGAATCATAAACAAATTTAAGCATCTGTATTGGTCAGATTTGTTTGAAAAAGGAAGTAAACCCGACAATAAGAAAAAATCCTTAGACCCGAATTTTACTAAAGTGAAGTGACCCGCCATTACCATCCGCCAATAACCGCTATCCGCCAATACCCCATCCGCCAATAAGAATTGGTGCGTTCGGTCAAATACTTGGACATTTTGCATGAACTATACAAAAGCTCAAAAATTATATGGCAAAACAGTTTTCAAATAAAAATTGAATTAAAGGCCGTTTTCATGGTTGACTTTTGGGTGTCTTCTTCGAGGTCCGCGTTCTACCCATCATCAATTTCAGCTAAAAATAACTATGATAGATCTCCCCACAATTAAATTATTTGCACAAACATATAATACGAAACTTATTATTAGATAGTATAATTGAAGGCTACAAAGATATTCTGTCAGCCCAGAATCGTAAACAAATTTAAGCATCTGTATTG
>MJUU01003360.1:126702-141725 GCA_002080025.1 Modiolus philippinarum | reverse complement strand
CTCCTCTTAAACCACATAAAGGAATTTAATGAAACTTTACACAAAGTAAGAACACTATATGGAGATGTGCATGAAGGAATATAATTATTGTCAGAAACCAGTAAGGGGAGATAATTCGACTTTGAGTTTTCATTGATTCCCTATGTATGGGTTACCTCGTACTCATAACTCCTCTTANNNNTCCACTTGAAGGATTTTGATGAAACTTTACACAAAGGAAGAACACTATATGTAGATGTGTAAAATGTCAAATAGGCTGAAAAAAAGGTGAATTTTATATTTGCCTGATTTAGACGGAGTGTTTTCATTGGAACCCTTGTTAAAAGTTCTTTCTTGAAGATTATATCATTGTGTCCATACTTGTATTGTGTCCACACTTGTACTGTGTCCACACCTGTATTGTGTCCACACCAACTAAATTTTGCACTTACCATATCGATTCAGAGTTCAATGAGCGGGGGGTATATTTGGCTGCCATTCGGCGACAGCTCTTGTTGATTTGTATGGTTACATTTGTTCAAGAGAAGAATAAATATTCTAGCCCACAAAATTTTGAAAATAAATAAGCTGGCTCGACCAAAACTGCCAGGCCCCCCCTCAGAATCAAATGGTCGTCCCCTAAATGACTTCTTTCCCAATCTCAATGGCTCAATCGGTTGCTTCTTGCATAGAGAATTGGCCTATAAAATATAAGAAAAATCTGTGTATTTAACATATTTAACCATCAAAGCAGAGAAAATGAAAACTATTTTCGGGTGTCAGATATTTGAAATATTGTGTCAGTCCGATAGCTGAAATATATTATAAATATAAAACTTCATAATTTCTGTCAGTCCGAATAATTTTTTGTCAGCCAGACTGACAAAACTGACACTTTTCAAAAACTCTGTCAAAGACGGACAAAGAGTGAAAATTGTCCACTAATTACCACTCAATCTATTTGTTTTTGGAGGGAGATCTCCTGTATTGGCTGCTGACCTTATGAATGATATTTTTATGGTTGTAATGTTCATATTTTTCCTTTGGTTTTATTTTTTCTTAGAGTTATGTCCCTTTGCTAATATACATAGATTGATATTCAAACATAAGAATTCCACTATAGCCATCCATGATCATATATAGATTTTATTTCTGTTGAAATTATGATAAAACAATAAAAAAATTCTGTCCACTAGGTTATAACTAGGTTGAACTTTTTTTTTACCTGATTTTCAATACAAATTTGTTAGTCATCATCAAATTTGTGGTGTCTTAAATTATTCAGATTAAATTGGATAAAGTTCTTTCAGAAACTGCAATTACAGGTAATTTTTTAAAAAAAATTCAAATTATTACCTGTGGGGAACACTGTCAAAGGATGAAAACATTCCTGTGTTCACTGACCCATAACTGACATTTACCCTTTTGATCTGCCCAAGAAGAAGTATACAAATACATATGTACAGTTTATTTTGATTCTTTTTATTTGGACATATGTATATGGACATTTAATTTAATTATAAAGGTAAGTAATAAATAATAATCAGAATTGTCCTTTGTTATTTTGATAAGATTATAATATCGGTAGATCTAATAAGATACTGGGACAAAATCTGCATACTCATAAATATTCTGTAACATACATTACATTGTCACTTGATTTAATTTGAAAAAGACGACAGATTCTTAAGAAATAAGTGACTTGCTCAGTTTCTCCTAAAACTGATTAAATACAGGGATGTGCCTTCTATATGACCTTTATGTCTTACAACAAATGACAGAAATACTAGTTAAAAATTTATAATAGCCCAGGGAAAGCCCAAATATTTTTATACGACCGCAAAAATTTTTGCGGTCGTATATTGGTATGGTGCTGTCGTCGTCGTCGTCGTCGTTGTCGGCGTCGTTGTCGTTGTCGTTGTCGTTGTCGTCGTCGTCGTCGTCGTCTGTAGACACTTTTGTTTTTGGTCAATAACTTTTGTTCCAGTAAATCAATCCTTATGAAATTTTAACATAATGTTCTTTGGTACAAAAGGAAGGCTTGCAGTAGTTTTGGTCATTGTGACCCCACCCGTTTTTAAAAAAGGGGCCAAAAAAGGGTTAAATTGGGTGTTTTCACATATTTGTCTGTAGAATCTTTATTATTAATTGGATTTTGATGGGGTTTCTTTCAGTGTGCTCCTGAGGAAATTTCCAATCTGTAGTATGCCAACGGATTTCACGTAGCATGTACCGTTCCCAAGATAAATGGGGCCCAAAAGGGGCGAATCCAAAAAAAAATATTTTTAAAATTTTTTATCCGATTTTGATGCAGTTTTTTTCAATGGATTGCTTATGAAAAATTAACACAGCACTCTGCTATTAGATTTTTGGTAACTCGATTGCTTACCTAGCTATGAGGGGCCAAACGGGGCCAAATTGCTAATTTGCAGATTTCCTAAAATTTTTATTTTTCATCGGATTTTGATGGGATTTTTTTCTTTAGATTCCTCTTGATATAAGCTTTCAGTAGTATGCCAAAGGATTTGTCGTAGCTCTTACCGTTTTCGACCTATAAAGGGTAGAAGGGGCCAAAACTGGAAACTTGCAGATTCCATGAAATTTTTAGTTTTCGACGGATTTCGATGGGATTTTTTTCTTAGGATTCCACTTGATATAAGCTTTCAGTAATATGGCAATGGATATGGTGTAGCTCTTACCGTTTTCGAGCTATAAGGGGTCAAAGAGGAACCATAAAGAGTCATAAGGGCTAATTTTTATTTTCCCTAGTTTGTGTCCAGCTAATTACTGGGTTATTCCCCTTATTATGTCCATGCAATTATTGTGTCAAGCTCTTTAGTATGTCCACGCTCACTTTCAATTACACTTGTTCAAATTTCAGTGGTCGACATGCTGCGGTCGTATCATGCTGCGCTCGGCGTAGCCCTTTATTATCCAATGTAAAAAAGTGACATTTTCGCTTTTTGGCTGCTTTTTTCTGGCTTAAGATAGCGGATTATGACGTATCCTAGAGTTAGTATTTTCAGAAGATGTGCACTTTGTTTGTCAATCCAAGTAACTAGGATTAATGTTTAGATATAAACATGTTTTGGGTGAAGGGGTTTGTTATTCTTGGGCCTCAGAATTGGCATTTTTTCATGTTTTTTGCACTTAAAGACCAGAAATCAAGATGACACATCTGCCTGAGGGACTAAGTCCACTTTCATTGTGCATTTTTTTTCAACGTATCTACAATTTGGCAAAATTGGCAAAATTGTTATTTTTTGGCTTTTCTATTTAGACCCTATTGGTAATTTGTTCTCTTTCAGCTTTTACACATATTTGGGTATATGAATTTCCAAATATTTTGATTTGATTTGCACTGAAGAGACATAAATTGTCGAAATGCGCATATGCAGAAACTTAATTAACAGTAACTTCAGTATTTTGATACCGGTATTTGACATTTGGTATTGTAGAAAATAGCAATTGCTATGATATTAAAGAGAAAAAACTGTGTCTCTGTATGTTTTAGGTACTGCAAGGGGTACTCAACTGAACTAGGTCTGCATCCCGGACCAGTCCGGGCTGCTGCTGGACAATCAAGGTTTGAACAAAATTGGATCAAAGATTGGAGGACAGGGATTTTTTATTGAAAAAAATGAAACTAACTGACACAAAATAACTAAGAAACTTGAAATTTGACTTAACATAATTTGTTAAAATTACAGAAATATTTGGTCAGGAACAATAACTCTCAAAAGCCTGCATCTAATTCAAATAAAACTTGGTCACATGGTATTTGAAGGTGCAACTTTGTGCCATCTAGATTTTTGCACATGTGGTTTGATATACATATATGAATGTATACTAGTACTACTGTGACCTATATACTAGTAGTTGAAATATTAGTAACATTTTAAAAAGACAGTACTGTTCCTGATTTCCAGGTCAAAAACTTTTCTTTTCTAGTCATTGTCTAACTACCTTTGTGTTTGTTTACCCAATGTGTAAATACAGTGGCCAAAAAATACAGGTATCCCTAAGAAAAACAAGGATTATATGATCCTTGGTTAATTTACTTTTTAAAAAGGATCTGGTAATTGTTATGTAAAAGAAATAAGAGGAGACAATATGATATTGGATCTAGTCTGGTTAGATGGGATTTAAAGTTTCAAACTGAATGTTAATTTGTTTGGTGTTTATATGTGTGGGAAAACTTTACTGTAGCCATTCTGTTTCTATATATGGTTGGATTTTGTCCAGAAATAGTCATGAATGTACCAGAAGGACAACTTGAGGCAAGTTTTTAGTGTAAAATTTTCACTTTTAATTAGACTCTAGGAAAATCAGCATTCTGAAGAAATTGATATGTTTTTTTTTTGTTAAAATACATGTATAATCACCAATTTTAGAGTGGAAATGCACATTTCTTTCCTGGGTTACACCTGTTTGTCCTTACAGGGTCAAACTTCAGGGAAAGGTACAGTTTCTGGTCACTAAGTGAATAAAGTGAATAAGATGGATATTCTCTAGCCTATGTATAAGAAATTTCGTTGGGTTTATATCGTATCAGATGGGTTTGTATGTATCTGGCTATGGGCTTAGTTTGAAGTGTACAGACATGTACCTTAGCCTGATATTATATATGACATGGAATACTTATATCTCTCCATACTTTTCATAGTATTTATGGCTCATTAGATAAATTTTATTTATGACTATAATTAACAACAATAAATACAGTATAATTTTCATTATTTATTTACTCTGTGTATTGATTCATAGTAACTGATATTTAGACCTTGGATTACAGTTTTACAACATTTCTGTGAGAATTATTATTTTTGAATACACATGTCAAACAGTTTTAAAATTTATATATATATATATATAAACAACATAAAACAAAGCAAAAAACACCCAAAATCCCTATTGTGCTAGATCTAAACAGATACACACAATGTGGTTAATTTATAAACTTTCAGTATGAACAATGTGAATAGCACTAGTATAAATACTGTTTATATTTCAACTCTATCCGAGTCTTTCTCAAAACAACAAAATATATAATAAAACAATAAACTATTTACAAAAAACTACACTACAAAACTTAATTAAATAGGTAAACTACATTTCGGAGACTGAAGGCGTGACCTCAATTATAGTGATGTGAAAAAAATATTTGCTGTTGTTTGTACATTACATTTACTGCAATATTTTATTAAATTTTTTTAACGCTGGTATTATATGCATTTATTGATCTATAACCCTGATGTTAAGACTGGGTTTTAAACGATCAATCCAATAGCTTTCTTTGGATCTTCTCTGGTTTAAATTCCACGATCTATTTTGATCAATTGCGATGACTTGCATATTTTGCCAGTTGTGATTTGGAATATTAATATGCAAGTCATCGCAATTGATCAAAATAGATCGTGGAATTTAAACCAGAGAAGATCCAAAGAAAGCTATTGGATTGATCGTTTAAAACCCAGTCTTAACATCAGGGTTATAGATCAATAAATGCATATAATACCAGCGTTAAAAAAATTTAATAAAATATTGCAGTAAATGTAATGTACAAACAACAGCAAATATTTTTTTCACATCACTATAATTGAGGTCACGCCTTCAGTCTCCGAAATGTAGTTTACCTATTTAATTAAGTTTTGTAGTGTAGTTTTTTGTAAATAGTTTATTGTTTTATTATATATTTTGTTGTTTTGAGAAAGACTCGGATAGAGTTGAAATATAAACAGTATTTATACTAGTGCTATTCACATTGTTCATACTGAAAGTTTATTTTTTAAGTAATTTAAAAATTTAATTGTATTTTTATTGGGTTATTGTGTTATACTTTGTATAATGTGATTTAAAAT
Organism: Modiolus philippinarum; assembly: GCA_002080025.1. NCBI lineage: Eukaryota > Metazoa > Mollusca > Bivalvia > Mytilida > Modiolidae > Modiolus > Modiolus philippinarum. The sequence goes on along the minus strand of MJUU01003360.1, from coordinate 135,885 downwards.
TTGAAATCTTTTTAAATTTATTTCTGTTGCTATTGTCAAAAATGATAATGGTTGAATTTTATTTGAAATATATATTTTTTTAATTGTAAAAAGTATAGCCTTAGGTAGTTTGGTTGTAAAATGTCACTGTATTAAGATGTAAACATTCTAATACAAGTGTTTTAGAAAAGGTACAAAAAATTTTATGTCAGAATATGTATGTGTAAAATTATATTTTAAGAATTACCTATGATTTTAGAGTTAATTTGATACGTGGAAAATCGTAATATTTAGCTGATTTAACAAAAAAAAAAGGAATTTGTCACAAATGGATTTATATAGTACCTTGAATTTCAGGAGGAAGTTACTACGATTATGCATTTGTACATGTACAGGTGATATGTGTTTTGCATCATTTAGTATTGTTCAGATGAACTCATTTACTTTAACAGATTCAGGTGTAACATCCTATCAATCTGCTATTATTACTGGGTTGGGTTGTTCGTACAATAATTTTTTTTATGTCCGTAATAAAAATGTCTTATATTTTGTTAGATTCCCGTTCGCTGTCTCTAGCTTCTTCAGAGGAAGACATTCTAAACCAGTCCAATACAACAGGTTAGTTATGCTAAATTTAATTTAAATACTAGTAAGAGCTCCTTTTGGCACCCCTATAAGTATAGCTAATTCTTTAGCCAATGGCCAGTGGTATGTGCACGTGGGTATGTGGTACAGAGCTTTTTTGGTTATCTCTGCCTTTACTGTTTTAAGATAGGATATGGAGTAAATGATCATAAGAGCACTTTGGCAGTTTAATTGACGTTTGTTGACAACCCCGCACCCATGACCAAGAAAGACATAGATGTAGCATTGCTCGACAATTAGCAAAGAATTCCGCTTAAACCGGTGCTAGGGGCCGTCTTGAACTTACTATGAGGTATGAGCAAAGCTCATTGTTGAAGGCCTCATGGTGACTTCAAGATGAAGAACAACAATAAAAGCGTTGTTCCTTTGCTTGTTTTTTACCATGTATTTGTAGAGATGTGCATTTACTCCATATCCTTTTATTCACCATATAAGACCATAACACATGTTAACTCCAACTGCAATAAATTTTAATGAGCTGTATGGCTATTTTGGAAATTAATTCCTCATCAACAGCACTAGAACCCAAACATAGGAAATCCACAATTTCCAAAAATGTTTAAAAAAACACAAAACCAAAATAGATCTGAATAATCAGTAATATCAAATATATAGCTAAGGAAAAAACTACGATGAAGGGAGTTAAACCTTAGGTTTTGGAATTTACTGCTATATATCTTAACTAAGTAAAACTTTAAACTCACACATTCTTTATCGTTTTGTTGGGATGAAGCTTTGGTGTTACTGTATTCTCCATTCTATACTTTATTCAAAGTACTTTCATCCATTACTTCGGAAAGGAAATGTGGGTAAATGTCTTGATCAGGCAAAGCAACTCTTCACATTTTTTCACAAGGTATACATACAGTGGAATCTGTCTAATCCGACACACCATGGGACCATAAAAAATGTGTCATATTATCCAGGATGTTGGAATACTCGGCTTTAAAAACTATCTTTAGGACGAATAAATTTTATTGTTTAGCAACATAATATTTCCCTAAGAAAGCAACAGAAAGTAAGTGTGAAATAAATTTCCATATTGCACTATTGCAAATATGACTTCATGACGTCATTGGCAACAAAATCTAATATTAACATAAATTTAAGCTTGGCTATACAATAAAAAGGTTATTACATGAATATTGGGGAATATCTTCCCTCCTAGAATATATATTGCACTTGCAAGCTCGTGCATAATAAAATTCTACTTGGGACAATATTCTCCAATGTTCATGCCATAACCCTATAATATCAGATTTGAAAGGATATTTTAATCTTTAGTTGTCGAATTAGACAAATTTCATCCTACCATCAAATATACTCTTTATGGTCCTACAACAACTGTTTCAAATACAAATAAAACAGGAATATGTTCAATTTTCATCAATATAATATTTTATTACTATTTTCAACTTTCAGTCAAGCCATTAATTATTTTTCTGAATTGATAAAAAAAACTTTTAATTAATTATTAAGAACAACACCAAATGTGTTCAAAGTAAAGCTCTTTAACCAAATTCTTCAAAAAGTCTACAAAGCAATCATTGTAAAAATGTTTCACATATAACAATTATAATCTTTGTCACTGAAGAAAAGAATAAGAAGGATGTTGGATTTGATCAGTTGTTTGTACTGAAATGCAAAGTAACTTGATTTTTTACAACTGGATACTCCGATGCATGAAAATGCATGCACAATTTATAAAAAAGAATGAATAAATGACGGAAAACATATGAAAAAAAATAAAGATTTTAGAGTTTTTAATGGGAAGCAAAGGGGGCACTGAATACTAGGGATATGAAGTTGGAGAATTAAGCAATAACAGTACATTATTTCAATACCCAAGGGCGTCAATTGTAGATTTGACGGTCAAAATGCAGTTTATAGGGGACACGTAGCGGAGCCTGTAAAAGGATATTTTGACCGTCAAATCAAGATTGATGCCCTCGGGTATTCAAATAATGTACTGTTATTGCGATTCTAATGCAACAAATCAATTTTAAGTTCTATTTTTGACTCGTGAATTTGTAACAATTTTTATGATATTAGGAACCAGACTTAACAGGGAACCTACTTTGTCCTAGATGTTTATATGGTGGTATTGACGGTCAGTTTTGACCAATCAAAACCTTTGTTATATAAATGTTGCATTAGAATTAAAGGTCTATGTCTGTGTAAATCATTTGATACCTTTGTTAATTTATATTAATATATCTTGTTAAATGAACCAAATTATTACTTATTCTGTTACTGCTACTGTTGTAAAACTATCATCAAGTTTTGATTGATTTGGGAGGTCTCTTGTCCAATAGGAATAACAATGGTTGTGCTATAAAAAAGACACTGACCCAATGATACATATCTGATTTATTATTTGATGAGGGTGTAAGCTATTAATACTGACGGGTTATATGGTTAATAATTGTCATTATCTTATAAGTGACCATTCCATTTAATTAGAACATGTTAATTACATGTATATATACTTGGGAAATATAAGGGAGAAGGGTTTAAACTGAGAAAGATATCAGAAAAATTAGTTTAGGCAGCTGTATTTCCATTGACCCCTTTCAGAACTCTCTTTGTTTCAGAAATTTACCCAGTATGACATGGATTTGTTTTTGTACCCTGTCTGAAAAGGTCTTTCTAATGTTTGTCTGTATGTCACACTTTCTTTTGCCAAGTCTTCTTCATACTTGTCAAGTTTTGATTTTAATTTAACATGTGACTGACCATAAAATACAGGTTAAAGTCAATTTTAACTGTGATTGGTTTTCATGTTCCTGAGTCATAGGTGGGTTTTAGTGTGATGGATGGCTCTTGACCTTGACCTCATTTTCACAACCTATTGACCATATTAGGCTTAGATTATTATACCCCTCGCTTTTAGCATGCGGTATATAGTGATCATGGTGTCAGTGTATCCATCCATCCATCCATCTGTCCGTTCGTCTGTTCGTCCGTCCACCATAGGGTACCTACTTTGTGGAATTCAGCAGGCGAGTGGGGGTATGATATTAGTGAGCTTTGCCGACATTTTTTATGCCCCGCCCATGAATATGGAAGGAGCATATAGTGTTACCTTGTTCGTCCTTCCATCCGTACGTTCAGTTCAGTTTTGCCTGAAGGTGCATTTCTCAGAAACTGTAAGGCACAGAACAGTGATGGTAGGCCAGTAGGTAGATCTTTTATAGTACTACATAGTTCACTAGGTGGTTTGACTCTTTGACCTGTATTTTATGCTTCAGTGATTTTGATTAAGTTTTGCATTAAAGTGCATTTCTCAGTAACTACACTATAAGACATAGAATAATGGTTGTTTTGAAGGTCGAGACAGAAAATATCACCATATCGAAGCGAGTCTGATAGGATGAGCTATGATACTAGTGATATTTTTTCTGTCAAGACCTTCAAAACTACCATTATTGTTTTTATCGGCAACATCATAAGAGTCATGACGTCATATTTGTGACATCATTGCCTGATATTTTCATGAATCAGGTCAGTACGGACAACAATGACGGAGATACTGACAATATCAGTCAATAAGATCAAAGAGAAAAATGCACATATTGCCGATAAAATGTTTTATCAAATGAATTGTTTTGATGAGTACATGTACTACCCAAATCATTCAAAATTAGGTGACTTTGACCTACATTTTACACTTCAGTGACTTTGGTTAACTTTTTCATTTAAGTCTGTTTTTCTATGATAATGTATTGTAGCCTCATAACATTTCACTGTAACATTCATCTGTAGAAAAACTACCCGTTTCACTATTAATTGGGTGTCCATGACCTACTTTTTGTGCATGATTGACTTCAGTCAAATTATGAGTTCAGGTTGATTTCTTTACAACTTCACATTATAAAACAGTGTTGTTTCAGCAAATTAATCATCTTGATCAGTACTTCCCAAATCATTGACAGTTAAATGACTTTGTCTTATATAAATTTCATGTTTTTCTGACTTCGGTTATTTATTAGCGGGGCATCCATGTTTTACAGACACATGCTCTAGTTCTATTTAAATCTGTGTCTCACGGACTGATTCCACAATCAGATTGCAATTCAGTCATGCTTGACTGATCACATTTAAGTTTTTGCACGCAGTTAGGACAGTCTGATCCAGTTGTCCATTTCTTATGATGGCTCCAGTAATATTATAGATCAAGTAGTGTATTCAAGCAATATGTCTCTTGTCAACAGTTCATAAGAAAAAGCATTGACATCTTCGCAGTGAAACCTTTCGATTATTTCCAAAATATCTGACCCTCTAACCTTGACCTTAAACATATGACCTACTCAAAATGAAAGTGTCTAAGGCATATAAATTACCCTTTGAAATTTTATTTTAAGTACCCGTCTTTGGGTATCAATGTTCTAGAAATATTTTTTGGTATAAAAATTAATTAAATCTAAGAGGAGAAATATACCTTTGGCAGGGGAGATAAATGTATTATGATTCTTGCAGTCTTGATATCGGTGGAGCAACAATTGCTCCTTGAAGCCTCAAATAGGCAGAGATACCAATTATAATGAAAAATAAATCAATTGAATTAAGTGATTACATAACTTTAGTCCATTTTTAGTTTCATATTAAAATAATTCAGACCTGAATATTGTGCTTTTAATAACTTTTATTCTGCTAAAGTGAAATATCCAGGTAAATCCTGAAATTTGATTGGTTACCTTGACAGGGGATATGAGACCATATCCCCATGATAGCAAAATTACAATTTTTAAACGCTTTTGATAGAAAAATTATAGCACTTCTAGCAGAATATAAAAGTAATTCGGGCTTCACAGGGGATATGGGTTCATATTCCCTGTCTGTACCCCATATCCCCTATAAAACACATACAGGGAATATAAACCTGTATCCCCTGTGAAGATTCCAGAATAACATATAATATTCATTAAAGGATATTTTGACAGACTTTGAAAGGGTCAATTCTAACTTGCATAGTCAAAAGGACAAAAATAAATAAATTATTGAATTTAAAAGATTATTTATACACATTTAAAAATGGAGGCATAATTGTTGGTCATTAAACTTCATTATAAAAACACCTTTTATGTCATAAAACAGAGAAGCAATATGTGATTTCAATTTAACCATACTTTGTCATTGCTCCAGAGACGTAAGAAATTATTTTTATAACAATATGAAGACATTTCAGATGGAAAATTGAAATGTTTTCGTCCAATTTTTCTGTGGAGACCATTAAAAGAAATAATTACTTGCACTTTATAATTAATTGTGTGAGACATTGATTTATCCATATGAAAAGAGCTTCTAAGGGACATAATGTAGAAATCATTCATAAAGATATGACTATATGATTGACAGTTGATTATAAAATGTCAAACTAGTTACCAGCTCTGTAGATGAATAAGTTTATGTGTTATATAGGAAATTATTGGTTATATGGTTCAGTAGTGCGATGGACTCCAGGATATGTTTTCTTGTATATCCATTTATAATGCAATAATCAATATATATGGACATTTATGATTTATGACATACATGTACATGTAGGGGTAGCTTTCTGATCGTGAAAAGGGTGTTTGAATCTTCAAATGGACTGGAATAAAAGATCAATTTATTTTTAGAAAGTTACAAATTATATTTACTATTATTCATACATGTTTCATATGGATTTAATTAAATGCGGGGGTAGATTAATAAACTCAAACAATGGTGAAATTTTCAAGTGGACATAAGAATCTTGTGTGAATAAAAAGGCTTTTTGTGGTTTAGTTATGTTATCAAATTGATGAGTGGATATTGAAGGCCTTTGATGTGTGTTTTGTGTAATTTGGAGAGAATTATCTAGGTCAGGCAGATCTAAATACAGCTAATAGCTTGCACACTCAGACAGATGGTTATTACACAAAACAACCTCGTTACCCCACCTGGCTGCTGAGTGTAGAAATGGATGCCCAAAATACAAGGAATTATGGATTTATGGTTGGATTTCATAGAGGTAAGTTCCACAAAAAACTTCTACTGAAATTTTACATTTTATTTTGAAAAGTTGTTGAATTTTTGGGAAAATTTGGCTGAAGTCCTGAAGAGGTCATCCATTCTGTATTTGAACTTGAAGCACTGCCTTCGTGATCTACATTTATTGTAACATTCTTCAACTCGATCAAATTAAACCTGAAAAACAAGTAAAAATTCTGATTGTAAATATAATATGATTATATATATTTACACCTACTAATTATATAATTTTCAAAGTTTTAAAAATTAAAAATTAAATTTATACAATTAATAAATATATATTCACTATATGTCTAGAAACAGCTGATACCAAATATTATACCCACCTAAATTTGATACAAGATGACATATATTGTCTGACACAGACAGTGAATGTACTACTGTTTTGTTTTGATTCTTTAATCCTTGAACCTGTTGTCTTTATGAGATACTGTGTGCTAGGGATATGTAAAACTTGTGATATATGGTTGGTACCCTGGGTGGTATTGAATATGGAGAGTTATATTAAATTTACTGTGTTAGAAATACAAAAAATCTAACCCTACTTTTTTTGTTATGATCCAGCTTTAATCCTTGAACATAGTGTCTTTATGATATACTTTGTGTTAGAAGTATCCTTTGGTGGTTGGAGGAATATGTAATTTTAATGTTTTTAGAAATACCAAAAATATACCAGAAATATTCCTCCTTAATCTTGAAATTAGGGATTATCCAGCCCACCCTCATGTAAATGCAAACAAAAGTTGTTATAAAGTCTGCGAGTGCATTATAGACATAAGACATTGTTTACTATAAGTATTGATTTTATGATGTTTGCCATGATAAAACCAGCAGAAATATAAATTATTGAATAAATACTACATGTACAAGTATATTTACTTTTAAAACATTTTATTTTTATTGCCAATGGGTGTAAATGTCAAAAATGTGTGAATCAGTCATTTAATCAAATAAAAATTCAAAATGTACCCCTAAGGAGGTGTCATTTTATCAGACTAAGTTGTGTAAATAAACAAATTTTTGATTAATGTTTTTATTTGATAATGATTTATAATTTTTTTTAGTACTACATGTACTATATGCCCAAGGTCATTGTAAAAAAAAATCCACAACTTTTCTGCAATGTCGGTCAATCCTTTTGCAACTCCCGAGGTCACCTTTTACATCATTTCAATCTCCTCAAGATTCCAATATAGATGATGACAATAATTGAAATATTGATTCATCTGATCACACACAGTATTGTGAAACCTGCAGACTCTTGAAATAATATCACTAGGCAGCTAGGGACAGTTTCATATACGTCTAATGTCTGACCCAAGAAACAGCATTTTAACTTAAGTAGGATTCATTTTGTAACACAATCTTTTAGTGCCATTACTTCTTTTAGCATGAATTACACTAGTATCACAGTTTAATTTAATTTTAAGAAATCACAACAAATAAATGATTCTATTCTTTATCAGGGCTGGGAACTTAACACTTGCAGAGTTCAAGATATTTGGAAATTGAATTGAAATATTTGCCAGAGTTCAAGATACAGGTTAATATGAAACATGGAATTGGGACTCATAGGAAGATCTTCCATTCATTGTACATCACTGTTACAAGGAACGGGAGTCAAATGACCAGTTTTCTTTTCTCTTAGGTAGATTGGTGCTTTCTTGGAAAAATGATTGTTGAACTTGGTTTCCTTGTCACATACAAGTACTTATCAGAACGAATAAAAACAATGTTTAACAGCTTACAACAACTACAAAAAAAAATCCAACCACTTGAATAATTTCCAACTCTCCCCAAATTTGGTGCAAAAAAATTGTAAAAATAGTCTAATGCATTGCTTTTCCTGAAATAAAAGACAACTTATCAGGTATGAAATAAGACTTTTATTGTCTCGCCCGCGACGAAAGTCGCGAAAGCGAGACATAGGCGTGCAAAGTATGACGGCGACGGCGGCGTAAACTCAAGTTTTAATACAGAAGCCATTGATGTAGGAACTTTATATTTGGTCCATATGTAGCTTACGGCGAACCCTATCTGTCGGACCCAAAATCATGTGACCTTGACCTATATTTCGCGGTCCAGTGACCAGGTTAAGTTTTTTTGCTTAAGTCCATTTCTCAATAACTACATGTAGAAGCTAGAAGTCAATGATATTTGGTATATAGCTTGGTCTTGGTTAGTACATGTCCGTCTGCCATATGGCTTTTGACCTTGACCTCAATTTCACGGTCCAGTGACCAGGTTAAGTTTCTTTGCTTAAGTCTGTTTCTCAATAACTATAAGCCATAGGTCAATGATATTTGGTATATAGCTTGGTCTTGGTTAGTACATGTTGTTTGCCATATGCCTTTTGACCTTGACCTCAATTTCAGGGTCCAGTGACCAGGTTAAGTTTCTTTGCTTAAGTCTGTTTCTCAATAACTACAAGCCATAGGTCAATGATATTTGGTATATAGCTTGGTCTTGGTTAGTACATGTCCGTCTGCCATATGGCTTTTGACCTTGACCTCAATTTCACGGTCCAGTGACCAGGTTAAGTTT
>MJUU01003360.1:115424-125872 GCA_002080025.1 Modiolus philippinarum | reverse complement strand
TGACTTTTGTCCTTGACCTCAATTTCACGGTCTAGTGAGCATGTTCACTTTTCTGATTAGTTCACATAGATTTCACAACAATTTAGAGGCCAGCAGGGACGGGCGAGACATCTTTTAGGGTCTTCACTTGTTATAATATGTATATTGATTTGAGCAACAGCTTTTGTTAGGTTGAGAATAGTATTAGTTTTATGTAAACATAAAAAGGTGAAAAAATCAGATACATAACATTCTCCCAGGTTGCTATTTTGTGGTATATATTTTTAGCTCGCCGGGACGAATGTCTGGAGAGCTATTGTCATACCCCGGCGTCGGAGTCGTCGGCGTCAGCAAAACTTTAACNTGGCTTGTGGAATTGAGACCTGAATAGCTAGGATGTTGATATTTGGTATGTGACTTCCTTGTGATGAGAGCTTTCTTCTGGTACTATACTTGTAGACATTTTGACCTTGACCTTGCCCTTAGGGCAATTTTTAAAAAACTAACCTTGCCTTTAGAAGGTAGGCTTTAGTGGTAGGTGTTCATATTTGGTATATGACTTCCTTATGATGAGAGTTTTCTTGTGGTACCATATTTGTAGACATTTTGACCTTGACCTTGCCCTGAGGGCAATTTTTGAAAAACTTTAACCTTGCCTCTAGGAGGTAGGCTTTTAGAGGTAGTGTGTTCATATTTGGTATGTGACTTCCTTATGATGAGAGCTTTCTAGTGGTACCATATTTGGGGACATTTTGACCTTGACTTTGCCCTGAGGGCAATTTTTAAAAAAACTTAAACCTTGCCTATAGAAGGTAGTCTTTTAACAGTAGGGTGTTTATATTTGGTATGTAACTTCCTTATGATGAGTGCTTACTAGTGGTACCATACTTGTAGACATTTTGACCTTGACCTTGCCCTGAGGGCAATTTGTAAAAAACTTTAACCTTGCCTGTAGAAGGTAGGCTTTTAGTGGTAGGATGTTTACATTATGGTAAGAACTTTCTTGTGGTACCATATTAGTAGACATTATGACATTGACCTTGCCCTGAGGGCAATTTTTTTTAAAAACTTAAACTTTGCTTTTAGAATTTAGTTGCTTAGTGGTAGGGTGTTCATATTTGGTATGTGACGTTCTTTCTAATGGTACCATATTTGTAGACATTTTGACCTTGACTTTGCCCTGAGGGCAATTTTTTTTTTAAACTTTAACTTTGCTTCTAGAATTAAATTGTTTAGTGATAGGGTGTTTATATTTGATATTTGACTTTCTTGTGAAGAAAGCTTTCTATTACTTTTGAATTTATTGTGAATGGAGGTTACTGGAATCTCGGGCGAGCTATGTTGTCTTTTGACAACTCTTGTTAAAGGGAATTTTCACAATGTCTTTGATGTTCCTTGAGTAAACCCTGCAAAACACAAAAACCAAAAGGTCTAAGTAAATGAACCACCGTTCTGAACAAAACGCTGTGTAACAGATAACCTTTCTTAAAGGCTAAACCCTTTACAGGTAACCTGGTCATGCATAAACAAAACAAATCACCAAAACATCAGATTATTCTAAACAAAACCTTGCTTCAACAGGAACTTTCAGCATCAACCAGCACAATATATGAGGGTATGAATGCCCTTTATTGTTAACTGTCAAACACATCTTTTCAGCTATCGTTAACGTCAAATGGGTCAAAATTTTACCGTTAATCGTCAAAAATATATTAGGGTGATTCGTGAAAGTACTGTTCATACCGTTCTTGTCATTGGGAGAAAAAAATATCGTTATTCGTCAAAACATATTTTTTGTAGATTTATGTAGCAAATTTATCATGAAGGCATAAATATTACCGTTAACGTCATTTGGCTTATTTTTTTACTGTTAACCGTCAGAAGGATAACCCATTCCTACCCTCATATATTACTGTTGTATGCAGAGTTCCTGTCCTCAGACCCTTCATTCATAAGTGAGTTACAGATAAGGTATGAATTTAATTCCAATCTGAGTATATTATGCTGAGTTAAAGTCTGTTCCTCAATATAAGTAAGTGGTAGGTCAATGATATTTGGTATGTACTATCAATATAACATGATTGATTGCCACATTGCTTGAAACCTTGACCTCAATTTCATAGTGCAGTTATTATGTTAAGTTACAATGATAAGTTTTTTCTCTCCAATAACACTATAGATCTTGGGTAGTGCATAACAGGCTTTTGTATGGATTAAACCATGACCTCAGTGTTGGTCCAGTGACCTTGTTTAGTTTTTCTTTTCTTAGTCTCTGAATATTTAAGTGATATTCTACATGATCATTGGTCAGATATTTCACACATGATCTGCATTATGACTTCTGATCTTGACTCCAATTTTTTATTTTGATGTCCATGATGAGCTAACAAGTCCAGCACAGAAGACGGGACATGTATGTTCATGATATATGTCACACGTTTACACTATGATTTTACTTCATGTTTGGTGATATTTAGTGTTCCAAGTGCTATCAAGTCCACAACTCTAACAATTGTTTGTGTGTAATAAGTATGAGTTAAACTATAATCACGATAATAATCTAGTAAAACTTGGGGATGGCCTATTCATTTCTGTACCATTGCACTGTAATTTTGTTTGTGCTGAGTGATATACACTTTAATCTGAAAACAGATAAGATTTCCAGATGTGCAGACAAGGTACTGTTACCACCAAGGCAGAGTACATATGGCCCAATTTGCGAATTACTTCAGAAAAAGAATATACTTGCACTTGTATTATCTAGTGGACGGGATCACAATATTCCAGGCTCCAACTGATATTTATAAGAAACTGCAAGTAATGGATGTTTAAATGAAGGGATATCAGTGTTTTTTATTGCAATCCCGGACCATCTCTCTATATAAATGGTGTATTGAGACCTTTAGCCTATGTGCACTTACACTGTGGGTTGTATGTAGGAAAATTGCATGGCTATATGTGCATATTCAAATTTGTCACAGAACAAAACCTTTAAGTACAGTGGTGACACCAAATCAGAGAAAACATTCCACAGATTGGTAATGCTAATTACTTCATCAATTTGGCACAAGGCTATCCTGGTACAATCAAACCTTTGTTTGTTGTGGTACAGATAAGTCTGCAAAACTAAAGAGATATTCCCCAAGATATTCTTTTTTACCTTGAAAATAATAAAAAATGTGTTTTACAAACTTTTAGTCAGAGGTCAAGGCTACTATCTTAATAATAAACAAACATTATTAAATGAAAGTGAAATTTATTATGCAACAGATGCCAAAAAATAATATAAACACATCTGCCCAATTTTTTCCTGGTAGTTTATATTGCTTGGAATGAAATTTTAATTAACTATTATACACAAAATGTCGTAGATTACATAATTTGGTGCATTATTTTCTGTACTTTTCATTTATTTTGTTTATTTATGGTTTTATTAAGAATTTGATATGTTTTGTTAAGATAGGTACATCATGTTTGTGCACATGTTTTATATTTATTAGTCCCCTAGCGGCTTCGCCGTAGGGGACTTTAGGTTTGCACTCCGTCAGTCCGTCACACTCAGTTTTCCGGACTTTTTTCCCATACTATAAGAGATATTTATCTAATATTTGGTATGTAAGTCTACCACCATGAGTTACAGATCAAGTTCTAGTTTAGTTCCGTTTCATTGATTTTGGACAGAGTTATGGCCCTTTAACTTAGACAAATTTGGTAAAATATAGTTTTTCCGGACTTTTTAGCTTGCCGGGACGAATGTCGGCGTTGGCGTCGTCAGCAAAAACTTTAACCTTGCTTGTGGAACGGAGACCTTAAGAGATTGGATGTTGATATTTTGTATGTGGCTTCCTTGTGATGAGAGCTTTCTTATGGTACCATATTTGTAGACATTTTGACCTTGACCTTGCCCTTAGGGCAATTTTTAGAAAACTTTAACCTTGCCTCTAGAAGGTAGGGTTTTAGTGGTAGGGTGTTCATATTTGGTATGTGACTTCCTTATGATGAGAGCTTTCTAATGGTACCATATTTGTAGACATTTTGACCTTGACTTTTCCCTGAGGGCAATTTTCGAAAAACTTTAACCTTGCCTCCAGAAGGTAGGGTTTTAGTGGTAGGGTGTTCATATTTGGTATGTGACTTCCTTATGATGAGAGCTTTCTAACGGTACCATATTTGTAGACATTTTGACCTTGACCTTTCCCTGAGGGCAGTTTTTGAAAAACTTTTACCTTGCCTCTAGAAGGCTGGCTTTTAGTGGTAGGGTGTTCATATTTGGTATGTGACTTCCTTATGATGAGAGCTTTCTAGTGGTACCATATTTGTAGACATTTTGACCTTGACCTTTCCCTGAGGGCAATTTTTTCAAAAACTTTAACCTTGCCACTAGAAAGTAGGCTTTTAGTGGTAGAGTGTTCGTATTTGGTATGTGACTTCCTTATGACTAGAGCTTTCTATTGGTACCATATTTGTAGACATTATGACCTTGACCTTGCCCTGAGGGCATTTTTCATAAAACTTAAACAGTGTTTCTAGAATGTTGACATTTAGTTGTAAGGTGTTCAATTTCGGTATGACTTCCTTATGATGATAGCTTTCTGATTGCACCATATTTTTAGACATTTTGACCTTGACCTTGCCCTGAGGGCATTTTTTTTTTAAAACTTTAACCTTGCTTCTAGAAGTTAGTTGTTTAGTGATAGGGTGTTTATATTTTGTTTGTGAGTTTCCTATGGTGAGAGCTTTCTGGAAGTAGCATATTTGTAGACATTTTGACCTTGACATTTCCCTGGGGGCAATTTAAAAAAAAAAAACTTGTACTCTGTTTATAGAAGTTATTCTTTTAGTGATAGGGAGTTCCTGTTTGACATGTAGCTTTCTTATAAAGCATTTAAAGTATTTAACACATTACAATTACGAAAATGTGTAACTTTCAAATTATTGTGCATTGCGGTTACTCTTATCCCCGGCGAGCTATGTTGTCTTCTGACAACTCTTGTTTTCTAAACCATTCCAGCTATGAAGCTAATATTTGTTATGTGAGTCTACCACTATGAGAAACAGATCAAGGCTGAGTTTGGTTCCGGTCCATTGATTTTGGACGGAGTTATGGGCCTTTGACTTAGAAAATTTTTGTAAAATATAGGTTTTCCAAACTTTTTTTCTAAACCGTTCCAGATATGAAGCTAATATTTGTTATGTGAGTGTACCAGTATGAGTTACAGATCAAGTTTGAGTTTGGTTCCGGTCAATTGATTTTGGACGGAGTTATGGGCCATTGACTTAGAAAATTTTTGTAAAATATAGGTTTTCCGGACTTTTTTTCTAAACTTTTTTTTCAGATATGAAGCTGATATTTGCATTGTTAATCAACTACTATGGGTTACCGATCAAGTTTGATTATGGGTTGGGTCCATTGATTTTTGACGAAGTTATGGGCCTTGGGCTCGGAAAACTTTTCTTTAACTATTTTTGCTGGTATACTGAATTATTCCACCGGTAGGGGACTTCTGTATTGCCTTGCAATATGATCCACTCTTGTTTATTTAAGAATGCGCATTTGTACCCATATACATTAGGGTTGAAGGCATATATGAACAATAACAAAACCAAAATAAAACAAAACAAAGATTACAAAATGAAAATCATGCAGTTGTTGAGTCCACTCTCCTCAGCGCAAAAGACCTTGTAACGAATGAAGCAGTATACTGCACGATTTGTGGACAATTTAAACATCAGACAGTTTATCTGGTTTACTTTCAATATTTGGTATTAAAGTTTTATTTCCTGTAAATAGTTTTCTCCTAGTTTTGTGTTATTATTACATGAAAATAAGCAATGTTCTTCATCATCAATAGTGTTGGAATTGCAGTTCTTACATTTTCTGTTTTCTCATTTAATATTTTTGTACCTTCCCCTTTCAATTTCTAAAATATGATCACTGACTCTTAATTTTGTTAGAAATTTTTTATTTCCATTTTTTTTTTTTTTTTCCAAATATGGTTCAATTTCATATTTTTTCTTAAATTTACTGTAAACTTTCTGTGAGATTTTAAAAATAATGTCTTATAGTCTTCTTCAAGTAGTTCTTTCACATACTTTGTAAATTTAGGTTTCTCTGTATGAAAATTTATGTTGTTTTATACAAGTTAGGTGATTTGAAAAGAGATGAAAATAGTTTTTTTGCTCACCCGACCTACTCTCATCACATAGTTTGAGTTTTGTTTTAATGTAAGTGGGGAATGTTTGAACTCATGGCATTGACCTTTTAATGTGACTTGGTTAGTGCTAAGACCTAGTACCATAAATATTGACCTTTACCTCTTGACCCTGAGCTTTGCTTGCAACCTTTAACAATGTAGACAGATATCTTTTCATGGTTAGTGATAAGGCTTTGACATTTCTCATGAATATTCCTTATGAGAAACCTTTCAATAGATACCAAATATTTGACACTTTGACCTTGACCTTTGCTTGTGGTCCAATTTTTCAAAAACTGACACATTTGCTATATCTATTGAATCTCAAATGACAGAACTTTCATACTTCATCATACTTTAACAGGGATGTACTCTCCATGTCTGAGTCTTTATAGTCAGCTGGGCACTGGCAGGTAGTAGTTAGTAACCCAGATGTATATTCTACTAGCCAAGTGCTATGTGTCTAACTATAAATGTCTAAAATTTTGGTAGCGAGCTGGGCTACTGGTTTAAACTTTTTAATAGCACAGGGAGAATTTTAGAGCCTTGGGCTACTGGGCCCTGGGAAGGTTCATCCCTGCCAAATGCAAAAGACCCCAAAAAATATTTGTGTGTTTCTGGTTTCAAGCAATTTGAAAATAGGGTCCAGTATTTAGTCATATCGCTAAAACGGGAAGTGTAATCTGTAGAGTAAAAATTGATGGGTGTTCCATGGAACACTTGTGTCGCCTGCACTAGAGAAGAGCCATTTTTGACTCGGTTAACCTCTAAAATATGTAAAATTAAAATTTTAACTAATAAGTCTAGATCAGAAGAAAAACATGTCCTGCAAATTTGTTAAGAATATGAATTATAGTTTTGAAGGTCTTGTAGATTAACAAACAGAATTAACAATTGAAGTATTTTGGCTCAGTGAACCTCTAAAATCTGTAAAATCAAATTTTAAGTATCAGGTGTACAATTACATCAGTGGAACAACATATCCTGCATGTTTTGTTGCAATTTGACTCACAGTTTTGAAGGATTTCAATATTAACAAATTAAATAAAAAATTAGCTATGTTGGCTCAGTAAACCTCTAAAAATAGTAAAATCAAAATTTTACATATGAGATATATGGTGAACAACATATCCTGCAAGTTTGGTTGGAATCTGACCTATAGTTGTGATGGAATTGCTATTAACAAACCAAATTAACAAATGAGCTATTTTAGCTGTTTAAACCTCTAAATTCTGTAAAATCAAAGGTGCACAACTAGATAAGGAGAACAAAATTTCCTGCAAGTGTGGTTGAAAAATGGCTTACAGTTTAAGAGGAGTTGTGGATTAAAAGATGGAATGAGCAAATGAGCTAATTTTGCTCGGTAAACCTCTAAATTCTGTAAAATCAAAATTTAAAGTATCAGGTGCACAACAAGACCAGGTAAACAACATATCCTGAAAGTTTGGTTGGAATCATTAAGTTTTGAAGGAGTTGCGGATTAAAAAACCTACAGA
Organism: Modiolus philippinarum; assembly: GCA_002080025.1. Taxonomy (NCBI): domain Eukaryota; kingdom Metazoa; phylum Mollusca; class Bivalvia; order Mytilida; family Modiolidae; genus Modiolus; species Modiolus philippinarum. Next base: position 118,203 of record MJUU01003360.1, on the reverse strand, counting down.
CGACGCAGTACGACGGACGATGCAAGACGGCGGATAGTAATCCCTATGTGTCGACTCTGCTTACAAAAATGGCAGATTTGACAACAGCGGTCAGGAATCCTGTGATTTTAACAATTCTTTGTGCATTTTCTAATGAATAATGTTAGCAGTTGTAGAAATTAAGACACATCTGGGTGGAAGACTACCGCTAAAACGATCTAGGTCACACAAGAATATTTTGAAGTATGGAAAAAAAATGCTAGGGTCGGAAGGAAAAATTAGGGTCTGTTGGGTAACTGGAAACACACATTTTTTTATTTGGCCAAAGGTAGAACCTGTCAATTGGTAATAGAATATTTGACCCAATGACATTTACAATTATGTTGTTCAATCAAAAAAAGACTTTTTACATTGAATGTTATATATCGGAATCAATATCACTTCTAAAAAGAAAAAAAAATGTATTTTATGGATGCATTTATTTTTCTGATGCACTTCAAGTTCAACACACTGTTTGCAGTAAAACCACAAAGACTAACAATATCATAGTTTGAAAAAAAACGTCATTCTAGACCCTCATTATTACTTTGATACTGGTAACATTATAGACTGTATTGGACGGTAGCCAATGTTTAATGTTTTTCTGGAGATTTGTCCATTTTGTATTGGTTTTGCAGAATTTCTGTAGACAGTGTTACAATATCTAACACATTGGAGTTATAGGGAAGTCTGTGAATGTGTTTAAACACCTCCATAGACATCAGGACAGCATCCATTTCTGGTTAACCTTGGCTTAGTTTTGATATATTTTTGTATAAAACTTATTTGAGGGGGTGGATTGATATTTTGTTGAATACAGTAAAAATTAGATATTTTGCTAAAGGGATCACTTTTGTATAATGTTTAAAGATGTTCAACAGTTTTAAATGAGTTAATCATATTGAAGACAATTTTTACATTTTAAGACAAATACTGTGGAAGTACTTTTATTCGTGGACATCAATTTTCGTGGTTTTCATAAATATCACTATTTCGTGGGTACTTAAATTCATGGTTTCAAATTCCATACATTAAGACTATGGAAAAAATGCATTTCGTTTGGAACTTAATTTCTTGGTTTGAGCGAACCACGAAATCCACGAAAATTGGAACCCCACGAACAATAGTACTTTCACAGTATATGGAATCTTTGACTAAGGGAGATCTCTGGTGCAAACTTTAAATTTGAAATACATATCAAATATAAATTCTAATTAAGGACTTTACTCAAATTTAGAATTTTATAAACTATACTCAAATTTAGAATTTTATAAACTAACTTACAATTAGAATTTGTTTAAATAATATAGAATCATGGTCCCAAAGGCATTTCCTAAAAAGTAGATGAAAATAGAAAAGTGATAGAGGAGTAATGTAAATTTTTTGTCTCGCCCGCGACAAAAAAGTCGCATAAGCAAGACTTAGGGATAGCCTTTCCAGCGGCGGCGGCTGCGTCAACAATTGCAAACTATTGTGAATTAACAAGCTTATGTTAGTTGTAGGTCCATAGTATTTGATGTGCAGTTGCATTATTATGGGTACAACTCAAATCCCTACTTAGATTGTGGCCCTGGCCCCTTAGTCACGCATGAATGATCACATTAAGTTTTTAGCAAGCAGTTTGTACAGCCTATACCAGTAGTCCCAGGCACTTGATATTTGATATGCAGTTGTGTTTTGGGGAATACATACAGATTCCACGCCTGGATGGTGGCCCTGGCCCCTTAGTCATGCAAACATGATCACATTAAGTTTTTAGCAAGCAGTTTGTACAGCCTATACCAGTAGTCCTAGGCTTTTGATATTTGACATGCAGTTGCGTCTTGTGAGTACATACTGATTTCACGCCCGGATGGTATCCCTGGCCCCTTGGTCACGCATGAACGACCACATTAAGTTTTTAGCAAGCAGTTTGTACAGCCTATACCAGTAGTCCTAGGCACTTGATATTTGACATGCAGTTGCATCTTGGGGAGTAATTACTGATTCCATCCCCAGATGGTGGCCCTGGCTTCTTATGCATGAGTGATCACATCATTTTTTTCCAAGGGAATTGTTAACACAGTTAAAGATTATATTTTATTTTTATTCCTGCTGCAGTAGATCAATGTGCAAATTAAGGCGATGCAGGGGCAGGCGAGACATATCCTGTGTCCACAGTTTATGATATATGAGAGTATTAAATGTATATAGATTTCATATTTGATTTGATAAGGTAAAATTTTAAAGAAATAAACGAATCTCATATTTTTTTTACTCAGCATACTTTATCAATAAACCCATCAGTTCTCAGATGTATTTGTTTAGATCTTGGTAACAGATTGTACGAATCAAGTCAGAAAGTTGTTTTAGACAATAAAAGGTTTGAATTTTCATAATGAAATTAGGATCAAATTGATCACTTGTAACATGATACTGTAAAAAAGTATTGTAATATTAGCTGTATATTACATACTCGAATAAGTTATAAGTACCCATATTATATTCTGGGTTGTATAAATATATGACAAATGAAGTGTTTTTTAAATGTAAAATATGGTATAAGTGGTAATTATATGCTAAGTCATTTTGTACATGTATGACCTTGAAAACACAGAATTCTCCTTTTTATAATCATGATAATGGAAGATTTAGTTTTAACAGGGTTCTACAGAGGGTTCAAGTAAACCTTTATGTATGGCAGTTATTGCAGTTGGTTCTACAGAGGGTTCAGGTAAACCTTTCTGTATGACAGTTATTGCAGTTGGTTCTACAGAGGGTT
>MJUU01003360.1:99460-114978 GCA_002080025.1 Modiolus philippinarum | reverse complement strand
AAGTAAACCTTTCTGTATGGCAGTTATTGCAGTTGGTTCTACAGAGGGTGGAAGTAAACCTTTCTGTATGGCAGTTATTGCAAGCATGACAAAAATTAAAATATAATTTGAACTGCAAAGAAGAAAAGACATTAGGACCATAACAATAGAAGTTATAAAATTAAGTGTTAAAACAGGTAACAAAATTACCGCCTTTGATAATGTAATGCAATTGGAAAATTCCCTCAACCCCACAGAACAATTGAGACATATAAAAAGATGCAAAGAAGTATTAGAACTTCTTCAACTGAAGGTGTGGCGGAATTAAAATGGTTAAAATATTACCTGAACATTAAAAATGTCTAAGCTGCAATGAAAGGTATCAATGTTGATGCCAACAACCCTGTTGAGGCTTGTTTAGTGTAGATTGGGATATTTTTAACAATGGGATATGGGATATTTGAGACAAAACAATATTGAGAATGTGGAAGGGGCATTTAGTGTTACCCTTGTCTGTCCTTCCGTCCGTATGTCCGGTTAAGTTTTGTTTTAAGGAACATTTCTCAGAAACTGTAAGGTAAAGAACAATGATAGTAGGCCAGTAGGTAGATCTTTGATAGTACTACATAGTTCACTAGCTATAGGCAGTTTGACTCTTAATTAAACCTACATTTTATGGTTGAGTTACTCTGAATAAGTTTTACGTGTAAGTCCATTTCTCAACAACTACACATAAGACAATGATGTTTCATTAAATTAATAGCCTTATAATTAACTACCCAAATCATTGACTATTAGGTGGCTTTGACCTACATTTTACACTTCAGTGACTTTGATATGTTTTGCGTTAAGGTCCATTTGTCAATAACTACACATTATAAGACAATGATGTTTCATCAAATTAATTGTCTTGATAAGTACTACATAAATCATTGACAATTAGGTGGCTTTGACCTATATTTTACACTTCAGTGACTTTGGTTAAGTTTTGTGTTAAGGTCCATCTCTCAACAATACACATTATAAGACAATGATGTTTCATCAAATTAATTGCCTTGATGAGTACTACCCAAATCATTCACAATTAAGTGGCTTTGGCTTATATTTTATGCTTCATGACAGAGGATTCATTTTATGCCCAATTGACTTAGGTTATCTTTTGCGATAAATTTATTGGCGGGGCATCCATGTCTTACAGACACATTCTCTAGTTTAACAATGGGATATGGGATATTTGAAACAAAACAGACTGGGATATGGGATATTTTGATCATGGGATATGGGATATTTCAATAGTTATTGGGATATCTTNAATTTTCAAAGGGATATTTTAGTCTAGAATTGCTGGGATATGGGATATTTGGACCCCAATAAACAAGCCTCATTGCTCGGAGCCCTGTTATAACCAGAGATATTTTCATTACATAGTCATTGAAGTCGCTTGTTTCAAATGGAACAGTTGTTTTTAATATTTAGCAATTGCTGTATGCAAGTCTGAAAAATTGGATGTAACTTTACAATCACAAATCTTGCATGATTTTAATTCATGTGGGCATCACAATGTGTCATAAGGCTCAGTTTGCATCTGCTTTTAATGCACAATAGTAACAAGTATACCTAAAGGTTTAAGTCAGTGAGAGCATATTGTTTTGTCACTGATAGGAAATAACACAAGTAAAAATTGGTCAGTATTATTTCAATTATTTGTCCTGTATCTGAAAGTTTGTCTGTAAATCAGGAGAATAATGAGCATTTTATGACAAATGTTGAAATTAAAAACAACTTAATAAACTAAGGTAATTATACTATACACCCATATTGTCATTGGTAACCAAGTAATCTAGGTCTTATTTTATAAGGTTTCCACACTATTGTAAAATATCCATCTTGAGAATGAAGTAGGTACTTCAGTATAACTATTGAGATTATAATAAGACTTTACTTAAGTGCGTTTCAATTGGTATTATTAAAACTGTGCTTTTTGCTGATGAAAAGTTATTTTGTAGATCAATGTACCGTGGTCAGTTTTTCAGTTTTGTAATGTTTTAGTCATGAATACTCCATATAACTAAGAGTTAGGGCCATAGTTATGTCGTCACATCAGTTCTTTTCTCCAAACACATGTCCACAGTGTCATTATGAGTGTTTTTATAGACAAAATACTTGTGTTGAAGTATGTCTTCTAATCGTTTGCCTTTATATCATAATACATATCTGTTTAAATAAAAAATAGTATTGGTTAAGATTTTAGGATTGTTTATATCTTTTATCATTTCAGATACTCGTTCACTCGATGGTCCAAAGACCTACACACGTATTATTCCTTCACATGAGTATGACTTGCCAGAAACATACACAACTATATCATCCAAAGAGTCTAAAGTAACAAAACACAAACACAGAAAAGAAATAAATGGTCGATCAAGTATGAACGAAGACAGGAGTTCACTCGATCGTCAGAGGGAGTATGATCGTCTTAAGGCAGAGTGTGAAAATGCGATGGCTGAGGTGCAGTCGTTAAAACGTCAACAGGAAGAGACAGTAAAAAGGTACAATCATGCTTTGAAAGAGACAGAAAGTTATCAGCAGAAATACAAATCAGTTCTTCAGCAATTACAACATTCACGCGACGAAACTGATAATTGGAAATCTCAGTGTGAGGAATTACGTAGTTTTAGGGATGTGTCAGGTAATGATTCTCCAAGTAGCGATATTTTTGAAAATCAGACAGAAAGATATGCTAATATTTTGTCAAAATACAATGAATCTGAAGGAAAGGTGCGCTTACTTATAGAAGATAACAAGAAAATTAGAAAACAATATGATACAATTCTTCTTGAAAAGGAATCGGCATACGCTGAAAGAAATGGACTTAAACAACAATGCACTGCTGCGATCCGTGACCTGGCAAAAGTTACACAGCAAAGAGATGAAATGATTAAGGAAGCTCATAAAGTAAATTCAGAATATGCACAAAAAGTATCCAAACTTCACAAAGAATGTGAGGAAGCCAAACAGGACCAATATTTAGTATTATCTGAAAGAGACAATGTCTTAAAAGAAATTAATCAGCTTCAGGATGAATGTAATGAATCAAGAAGAAAAGTTGAAACTTTAGAAAAAGAGAAAAAATCCGCTCTTGAAGAAATCGAAAAAATAAAACTGGAAATTTCACAGACTAAGAAAGAAAGAGACCAATTTTTCAAAGATCGTGAAGATTTTTATGCCAAGTATGTTGACTTGCTGTCAAAGAAGGATCAAATTGAAAACCAACGGAATGATTACAGAAAAGATTTCCAGCTAGCCACTCAAGAAAGGGACATGGCACTCAAAGAAAGACATGATGCAGTGGTAGAAAAAGAAAGGATCATTCGTGAAACTTATGAAAGAGAACGATCTCGAAAGGAACAAGCAGAGGATAGAGACCATGATTCTAAAGAAACTGAGAAATTAAAGAAACATATTGAAAAGCTGCAACAAGATTTACATGGTGAGTTTAGTAGACTTGAAAGCTTTGAAACTATCTGAGTTTAAATGGGTTTATATCAAAGAAAGTCAAATATAGCATTGATAGTTCATCAATTTCAGTATACTTTTCCACCAAGATTTGCCAGTTTTGGTTTAATAGAATATGTGATGAAAGTGTTATGGAAAATTTTTATACATGAGCCACTATGACCTTGATCATTGTTCAAAACCTTTTCCTCAATCTGTTTCCTTAAATCTACTCCTGAGCAGCTGCAGATTTACATGGCCAAATTGAAAATTGATTGAAATTGTTTTTGAAATAGATAGAAGCAATTTAAGAACTGATTGAAGAATAGGTTTTGAACAATGACCATGGTCATTTTGGATCCACTGTAAATTGTTACCTAAGATAAGTGAAGAGGTCAGTATACAGTATGTAGAAAATAATGCTGGTCATTATGCAACATAATTGGATTTTTCTCCATCTGCTCAAGTAAATGTTTAAATGCCACCCATGAACTATAAATGCATGGGTTCAGGAGTATCATGCTTGTCTGCTGTTATTGAGGCCAATTCATTGACTCCTCCATATCTCAAATTGATTATTACACCTGTAAAGAAAAAGCAATTATAAATTGTTTATTTATGAGACCAGTAGAGCATGACTATATGATTTCATGGTCTGACAATTGTTATACATTAATACCTGATTGTTTACAATGTTTCCCTTTGATGTGAAGGTGATTGACCATCATCAAGGTTTACCCCAGTCTACCGTGTGAACAAAGATTGACTGTATTGTTTTTAAGTAGCGATGGTTTGAAGTGTTTATACTATACTTATCTTTACTTACAAATAATGAGTACTTCCTGACTACTTTGTAAATCTGAAGTGGCCACTTTGTTGAGTTAGCATTTATATTTTATACAAAAAGATGAGTGTTATAAGAAGGTTAGAAATTGTCTTGTTCTGGTAATACAAGAACTTTGTAGGAAGTATATTATGATTTCGGAAGAAGAATATCTGTTTGATACCAGGAAGCAAAAAAACAAACTTATTCAAAGAAGGTTTTTTTAAAGGGTAAAAGTATTTTCCTTACGAAATTGACGAAAAACGTAACTGGCTTAATAGTGACAATTACAGCAGTATCTATAAAGCAGTTTGTCTTAAATCCTTATTGCTTTCTGCTTCGACTAAATTTCTTTAACAGTCCATTCTTGCTGTCAATAGTTGAAAAATTCGTTTATTTGTCGGCAAAAGAAAAATTCATAATGGTCACTGGTGAAACCATGAATTATATATGTACAGTTTATATATAATTACTCATATTGGGCTAAGAAGCTGCGACACTGGTGATTTTTTTTTTAGAGAAGTTCAGAAGTTTGTATTGCACAGTCTTGCATCTAACTAAACCCATAAGATTAGGGTTATTACAATGACACCATGATATTACCTTTTAATTTGTAACCTTTCAATTTGGATGGAGGTAAATATAGGCAATATACATTTTTGTATGCAGTCACTGACTGTATATATTTGTCGGTGAGTCCAGCAGTATGTTTTGACAAAAATGGTTCTATGATGTTGTAAAAAAGAACAGATTCATGCCAAGTTCATATCATATGCTCCACTTTTTAGTGTACACATTGTTCCTCCCTTTGAGGAATCTGCAAAAATATTCCTAGAATAGATGAAAAAAAAATGCTAGAAAATATATCTTGCAGTGGGATTAACTAGAAGTTTCCATGGAATAAAATAATCCTTTCAGGTTAAAATAAGTTTAAAGTACTATCAATTGCTAATGGATTACAAAACAAGGGTGAAGTATCATTTTTTTTTATATCCAGGAAATATTGTGTATTTCTTTCGTCATCGTTGTTCCTTAAATGGTGGATGATAAGGCACAGTTGTTTCCCAGGCACTTAAAACTTGAGTATGTTGTTATGGTGTATCATCTAAATATGGCTAGTGAAGGAAGTACTTTTGTAATAAACCGTTAAAACATTGTCCATCTTAAGTATAACATTTCCTATATAGGAGCTTATGCTGTTTCCTATATAGTATGGGAGAAAACAGGAAACCAGTTCTTCATGATAGCATTTTTTGTGCTGATATGGGATGGATTGTCCTCTAATTTTAACCTTACACAAACAAGTAGTGACAGGCTTACTTAGTGACTGGTATACATGTGGTTTGTGAAGGTTGTTCTGATTCACCTTAAGCCTTGAACCTCGTAATTTAGTTTGGGACAAGTAGTAATGTACTTGTAATTATATTGAAGGACGAGCCTTTTTGTCATGTTTGTTCAAGATCCACGAAAAAGTACATTTGTAACTACATGTACCGGTACATTGAATCTATTGTCATTTTGCCAATGCAGATTCTTTAGAAAGAGTTCTTGCCCAAAACATTGCCCTGATGACTAGTTATGTCTTCAGTTTGATTATCCTGTACTTTACCTGAAATAGAAGATCAAATTTTTTCTGCAATATTCTAATTACTATAAACCTAGAAATTTTCGTGCTGTCTTTATTTCGCGGTAAATTGACAGGATTTTAGTTTGAGCAGTTTTGAATTAGCGCTGCCAAATTGTTGACCGTTGACTTCCATTATAGACTTTCATATTCGCGCAGTTTTATTTTCGCGATTCCATTCCAAATGCGAAAATCGTGAAAATAAAACTGCTGCGAAAATTACCCTGTTTACAGTATAATTAAAAAGCTGCATGCAATTTTCCCTTACACTTTTATGTTTTCATTTCAATTTCTCATTCCAAAAGGTAAAATATTTACTTAAACATCATGCACATTTAAGCCAATCAGGTTGACTCTTACATTATTGCTAGCCCAAAGTTCACTTACTCTACTCGGTGATGTTCATGCAAAAGGCTAGTACTGTGAAAGTACTATTGTTCGTGGGGTTCCAATGTTTGTGGATTTCGTGTTTCGCTAAAACCACGAAATTAAGTTCCCAACAAAATGTATTTTTGCATGGAGTTTAATGCATAGAATTTGAATCCACGAATTAAAGTGCCCACGAAATAGTGATATTTATCAAAACCATGAAAATTGATGTCCACGAATAAAAGTACTTCCACAGTATGTGGCTAATGGCTCAGATAGTTTTCTTGTGACTTTCTAGTTTCTATACAAATATTTTAGTAGAATTCAAATATCCTAGCTTATGTAATCTGTTAACCAAGTGATCTGCACTTCCATAGAAATATTGTTATCATGAACTGTGTTGCATAAACACCAATGAAACTTAGATGACGTTTAAATTTTGATTGCAAATTCATTGACAGATGCAACCAAATTAATTACAATTTAAATTTAAACCACATTCAACTTTTGTGCAACTCTGTCCTAGTCTTATCAACATTCAACTGCCATTATCAGAAAAATCCACAAAATGTTTTTTATATGAGCGATCACAAGGACCTGATTTTCTAAGTTGATTAAGCTACCCTTCAACGGATAACTTGGTCATTTTAACTAAATGTTTGCACTGTATTACAAATATTATGTGTTAATTGTAGATGCCTTGGGTGAAGTAGAAAAGTATAAGAAAAGTCGAGACTGGGCCCTTAGTTGTAGGGAGAAGAGTCTACAGGAATGTGATAGTGTCAGAACTCTTGGAGAGAACTTACGAAGACAGAGAGATAGAGCCGACAGTGAAAAGGCACAGGCTCTACGAGATTATGATAATTTAAAGAAACAGAAGGATGAAGCTGTCCGTGAATTAAAGGAAATCAGGTAAATGATCAATACAGGGTGATGACAGTGTTTGTTTACCAACTTGAAGTACAACACTCCCAAAAGTACATGTACTTCTGAAATTGTTTAGTGGAAATTTAACCAAACATCTAGTGGTTTATCATGCTTACTGCATGTATGTCTAATAGCGGAGTAACATATTACTATGTCTATAATCAGAGTAACATAATGTCTGCTCAATCTTGATATTCTCATGAAGTACAACTCTGAATGAAGTCTCTACTATGTTTCATTTCAACAAATTTTAGTCTGAAATATTTAATAGAAATTATATCAATTAAAGGTACTACCCTTAAGTTATTAACATTGCCAACATGCATATGGATAAATTAAATCAATATTCACCTTTTTGTATGGTAAATGATCGATGCTTGGTACCTTCCTGATACAGGAAATACCTTACGATAATTGATATTAAACAAAAAACTTCTTTTCAGAGAGAATTTATTTTTAGCAGCATAAGGAAATTATGGAGAATTGAATGAATGCAATCAACAAATAAGGATTTTTTAGCAGGATGAGGCCAATATCTTATTATCTTTGTCATTTAACTGATAGGAGGATCAGTGTCATACATTTGTATATTGTCCAAATTTGTATAGAATTAAGTCAGCTTCCAACTATATCTTTTGTTATTCTGATTCTTTTAACGCAGTTGTCTTTGTAAACGAAACAAATACAAACAAGGTCTTCCCATATTTACTATTTACAGGTTCCTCACTGTGTTGAAGACCATATGGTGACCCCTAGATGTTTTGTTTTTGGTCGTTTTAACCTGGATATGGGATGTTGTCTCCTTGACATTTACCCCATTTCCTTTCTTTTTCATATTGTTGCAAAATCTTTGATATTCAAGCATTTACTATGAGATGCATAATTCCCATGAACAAAAGTGAGCTTCACAATGGTTAGGGTATTCTGCTATGAGCATACTTAAAGTATTTCTCATTTTACTTCCAAAACCAGATTTGAACTAACTACGTACACATGTACAATTAACAATAGGGTGTTGTATATGTCAGTTCAATATAATGAGACACACTGTTTGATATATATTGTATCCTGTTCCAAATGTTGAACTTGACAGCTGTAGGATACCACAGAAAATCCTTCTTCTTACCACAGACAACAGAACTGTTAACTTGTGGTAAAACTTCATTTATGTCAGTTTCACTGGTATTTTACTATAAACATGATAAACAGAAAATAATTTCAAGCATGTTAAGTTTTATACCAAAAGGGACCAAGCAGAAATATATTTATGTTGTCTAAGCTTAAACAGGTCCAATATTAATCATATACAGTGTACCTAGAATTTCATATTTTTATCGTACTTTCGCTTACTTATAAAATTTATGAGACTACTTGGCTTGGCCTGCATGTAATTTGTATCCACACTCCTTACTTATTTCTTTGTTGGTATGATCTTCTGTTTTGACAGGATTTGTCAATGCCTTTTATATTTTAAAGTTGTTCCATTCAGTAGACTGATACTAGTCCAAATTGAATGAATAATGAATGAAAGGATATGGAGTAAATACACATGCGACAAAGTCTCTACAACAAGCAAAGGAACAACGCTGTTATTGTTATTCTTCATCTTGAAGTCACCATTAGGCCATCAAAGATGAGCTTTGCTCATACCTCATAGTAAGTTCAAGACGGCCCCTAGCAACGGTTTAAGTAGAATTCTTTGCTAAATGTCGGACAACGCTACATCCATGTCTTTGCTGGTCATGGATGTGGGATTGTCAACAAACAAGTTCTGATTATACATTATGTAAAGGCAGGCAAAGGTAGAGAATTAATAGTTCTTATGTTTATTACAGAGAGAAGTATGAAGCCTTGGTAGAAAAGGAAGCAAGAAAAAGTCAACTAAATGGGGTTGGACATAACCACAGTCGTGATTCAGCTATTGATGCAGATTTACAGGAGTGGGAGACAGAGTCACAAGAAATTGAAATTGTAAGCCATTACAAATATAATGAGGATGCTTTTAAATGAAAAATTATTGTTTAAGGTAGATTGGCACTAATACATGGCGCATTCGATTGGCGCATTTGTGTAACACAAGTTGGATGCGGAATTGACTTGATTTTCAAGGTAGAATATTCCTGTATTTGCCTATTCATTGTGACGTCATAATAGATTGACATACACTTTCCCACGAATTAGCTCCCTTTCCCGTAAATATTGTATATTTCGTAAACTATATAAAATAACTCTCTGAAATATCAAAAAAATGAAAAAATCTATCTGATATTTATTTTATATGAAAGATAAACAATAAGCATGTTCTCACAGTTCCCTATATATTCTTTGTAAATATTGCTGAAAAATACTGAATTTTGCCTGAATTTTAAAGCCAGATAACAGGAAAAGATGATTGGTGACATATCATTCTTATTTTAATTTTGGAACATATAGGTTAAGACCTACAAAATATCTGAAGAGAAAAAAATTCTGTCTGATATTTTTTATTAGGATCGAAATACCTTTAGCCAATGATTTATTATCATGGTTGTTCGTCTTCCTTTTTGTCTCTTTATCTACGTTTATTATACCCCCCGCAAACAAAGTTTGGGGAGGTATATAGGAATCACCCTGTCCGTCCGTCCATGTACCTTGTCAGCGCATGTTCTCCTAAACGGCTGGTTGGATTTTGATGAAATGTAACACACTTGTAGTACACCATCTGAAGATGTGCATGAGGTAATATGGTTGCTGCCCGAAAGTTTGAAGGGGAATTAATTTGTCTTTGTATATTTTCTGGAAAAAGGGGGGAGGCGAACCTTGTCAGCGCATGTTCTCCTAAACGGCTGCTTGGATTTTGATGAAATGTTACACAGTTGTAGTACACCATCTGAAGATGTGCATGAAGTAGTATGGTTACTGCCCGAAATTTTGAAGGGGAGATAATTTGTCGTTGAATATTTTCTGGAAAAGAGGGGGGGGGAGGCAAACCTTGTCAGCACATGTTCTCCTAAACGGCATCTTGGATTTTGATGAAATGTTACACAGTTGTAGTACACCACCTGAAGATATGCATGGAGTAATATGACTGCTGTCTGAAATTTTAAAGGGGAGAAAATACGTCTTTGAATATTTTCTGTGTAAAGGGGGAAGGGTGATCCTTGTCGGCTCATGTTCTCCTAAACCACTGCTTGGATTTTGATGAAATATTGCACAGTTTTAGTACACCAGCTGAAGATGTGCATGAAGTGATATGGTTGCTGTCGGAAATATTGGAAGGGAGATAATTCGTCTTTTATTTTATATTTTCAGGAAAAAAAGGTGGAGGTATATCATTTTGTCCATACTTGTTTTGTGTCCACATTTGTACTGTGTCCACAACTGTATTGGGTCCACACACACTTAAATTTACACTTGCCATATTGATTCAGGGTTCAATTAGCGGGGGGTATACCTGGCTGCCATTCGGCGCCAGCTCTAGTTTTATCATCGGTCAACTTTTTCACTGTTTTACATTTTAGTATTCATTGGCTTAAGGTGTAAATAATGCAATATCATTGGTTGAATATCGTTAGTTTGTAATACAGTCACTTGCCACCAATCCTTCAGTTTCAGAAACAATGAACTTAAATAGCTAGATCAATATTGAAAAAAAAATTGTTTTCACCTAAAAAAGATATACTGTTAACTAATATGTGCTATCTTTCACTTCATCTTTAATAATATACAGTTACTGTCTTTTGTTGAGGTAAATGTGCAGTGTTATTGACTTTTGGGGAAACAGATATTCATCGAGCCGCATGGCGAGGTGAATATCTGTTTTCACAAAAGTCAATAACACTGCACATTTACCGAAACTAAAGACAGTAACTGTTTTATTCTATTATCCGATAAATACATAATAATTCTTTTTATTATGCATTATACTATACACCTAGAAAATTTCTATGGATGTCGAATTAACGATTAAAGAGGCTTTGAACATTTGCATAAAATAAATGAAATATATACTTTTCAAAAAATATTTTGAGGATAAGTTAAACAATAAATATAACATTATTATTATCTTTACTGTCAGAAATTTGCAGATTCTAGCTAACACTGAGTTTGCGGCTTTTTTTCCATTGTTCGTCATTGGTGGGAGATTGTGAAGAAGAGAGGGAATTGACATTTTAATGTAACAAGCGAACGTTCTTTAAAGACTTTATTTAAAGAATAAATTTTTTATCCTAAATAATCGATGATTTCTGTCTTTTAAATGAATACTTGTGTTCTTCCTTTTCACTCCTTGCATCTGTGTAATATGCGACAATTCTGCGCTATGTGTTGTCGACATCCGTCGGGAGATTTTTTCCAAAATTATTGTGTGAACGCCTTTACCAGTGTTACGCTGACTTGATTCGTATTTTAAGTGTCTTCCTCTTTGCATATTTGCACCATTTTCGCTGATCTTCTTTTCTTTAGATGAAGCAATTCTGTTTTTAGTGATGCCGATGATGTTGTAACGCAACAATGTTACATAGCAATGTGATTGGACGATGTAAATACGGGATTTCCCTTTTTCTAAAAATATGTCGCACGTGACGTTTCCCGCGGTGAATATCCTTTTCATGGAGTGAATATCCTTTCTATCGAGTGAATATCCTTTTTTATTCATTTTAATGTCAATGCAACTTTACCATTAGTATTTATATATTATAGAATAACAAAAATTACTGTTTATGCAACTTGGGTATATTTGAATTTTATAATTATTATTTTCATTGCAGGGAGGATTAAACCCTGAAAATCTTGGGTTTGATTTGTGTGGGGGAAAGGATGACCCACAATGTCCCAGTGATAATTCTCTATTTGTTAGTTATGTAAAACCTTCAAGTCCTGCAGATGGAAAACTCAGGTATATAATACAATGACAATTTGCAAACATTAATTTTGTCTGGATGTTTGTTTATGTTTTGTTTTTTTGATAATATACAATTACAGCCCTCAGAAAAGGTGAATATCCAAAAAAGTGCAGTTGACAATTTCGGATATTCACAGATTTCATGGGCCATAATTGTTTTATTACACTGAATGAACATTAGAAATCCTATTTTGATTTGTAAATTTTAAACAAAGTATACTCATTTGGGGTTTTCAATAGACATGATAATGTTATAGGGTTATTCCTCAGATGTAACTTTGTTGGGTTATTCAGTGGTGAATAATAGGGTTATTCTACGGTTGTTGCAATTTTTGTAGGTTATTCAATGATGAATAATAGTGTTATTCACCTCTTGCAACATTTGAGAGTAAAGATACCCAGATTTTTTCATGTCATTTTACTATGTCTCAACCAATAGAATTGATTCTTCATTATGTAAGGTATAATAAAATTTATACTGCACTTTGAAACCAATAGAAAAATGCACTTGATATGTTTGGGGAAAAAAAAGGTTCTTTGAAAGTTGTCAGTGATCATATGTATTAAAATCTAGGAATGGTAAATAGAGTTGTCCCTCTGTCATCACACATAGAAAAAAAGAATCTTTGACACATGAGTAAACCCCTGAGTAAGGTAGAAAGTTAATAAACAAAAGAGTGCTGTGATCTTGATATTTGTATTCATTTCACTTAACTATTTCGTTAGTTGATGTCTGTAATGTAAATCAAGTTAAGGTTACCTTGGTTATCTAAGTGATTTATCTTTTTGAAATTTTTACATAATTGAGAGGGAGGTACATGTTTACCATGCATGGATATCAGATAAAAAACATTATTTCACAAGTAATGAGATGTTAGAATTTTGCATTTCCATCAATTTGAATAATGGCTCTCTTGAGCATGGAAACATGGAATAATAGACAGTAAACTAGTTGCATAAAAATAAATATATACTGTTCTTGAATAATGCATTTACACATGACAAGAGGCACAACTTTTTAATCTTAAAGAAAAGGGTTTCTGCTCCCTTTTGTGTTCCCATGGCAACAGTCTAATAAGATAAAGTCATAAGAAAATTTGCTAACTAAAATTTGTACAATGGCCACATTTTAAATGATCTGTTACCTTGCAATGAATATGTGATATTTTTAATTACAGAGTAAATGATGTTATAGTGCAGATTAACAACATAGATGTGACGAATATTGACAAACGTTCAGCGTTACAACTTCTTAGGAATTCGTCAAGTGTTGCTTCTTTTGTAAGTAAACTTGACGTTGTTATAGTAAAGAGAGTGTAAGGTCAAATTACAAAGGATGACAATAAACACCTACAGTTGCTGAAAACTAAAATCACATGCCACAATTCACAAGCTAACCGCACTAGAAAAATACTAATGAAGGCAAGAGACAAACATAAATAACGATAGGAACTCAAGATAGGTGGACTTGGTACCTGCACCAGCTAGAGCCAGCAGTAGGATTAAGCCAGTTTATGGGTACCCAGACCTCCCCTATCCTGTTTCCCTATAGTATAATACACATACAAATAAAACCCAATACAAGTAGACTACTAACTCTATGATCACTATCTTAAAAAAGAAAAGAATATGACAAAACGTAATTTAGACAGATGGGTCAAAGATTGCTTGCCTCAAAACTGCTGGCAAGCTAAAGCAACCTTGTCTGCTGTTAAAACACCGTCATACTATAAAAAATGTATATCTTTCTCTTATCAGTAGAAGAGTATCTTTATACAATATTGATACAATGAAATTTACTAATATTATAACTTTTATAGTTACAATTATATAAAAAGGTTAATGGATTGGAGGATTTAACAAGAGTTTACATAACTTAGAAATTTTCCAGCCATATTTTAGCAAGTTATAAGGGTGGAGGATGCTGGAACTCCAATCAGTATTGAATCTATCTTTTCAAGATTATATTTTCACATGTCTGCAGTCAAAAGAATTGCAAGTATATTTGAGGGTTAGTATAGGTTCTAATTCCTTTTGGTATCAGATTTAAAAAACGTGAATTACAAAAATTAATTTAATATATATCTTACTGTATTTGTAGTTGGTGAGAAGAAGACGATGTATAACTCCAAGGACATGGCAGCCATTACAACTTAGTGTTATGCTGGGGAAAGGTAAGAGTAATACATGATCATCTCATTGTTTGGGATATTATATAAGAAGTTTTGTTTCTGATAGGAAGAATAATTCTACAATAATGGATGACTGCACTTGTCGGCAAGTCCTTGATTTGACATAATTTACAAAGTTTACGTCTGAGTTAATATCTAAGTAACTGTACATGATAGGATCATCTAACTTTGCATGTGCATGCATCTTTGGTGGTAGGTCAGCATCAAGGCAGAAGGCAGAATAATTTCACTTTGACCTATATTTTCCACATGATTGGCTTACATTAAAGTTATGTCCGAGTTCAGATCTCATTTTCTGTACATGGTAAGATCATCTAGCTTTTGTATACATGCATCAGGGATGGTAAATCAGCACCCTGGCAAAATTGGGTATCTGTGTCCATGTGCCATAACGAGACCAACTTTGTAATCGTTGATTACTTATGTTCTCGTGTTCCGGCAGTTACAAATACAGAAAATATTAAATTCTTGAGATCAAAAAAAATATTCTATTCTTAAAGATGCATCTTCATGATTTAGGTAATAAACCCACTCATTTCGTTAGATTGTGTAAGTTATGTAATTCAGCATTATTTTGGGTATTTACAGATGTGGGTTTATACATAGAACAAGGCCTTTACATCAGCAGAATAACTCCAGGATCTACAGTTGCTAAGGAAGGAATCCTAACTACAGGGGATAGAATTGTTTGTGTAAGTTTTTATATGACTGCAAAAATTTTTTTTGAGGTCGTATATTGTTATGATACTGGCGGCGACAGCATCTCTTCATTTCTGTGCAATAACTTTAGTTCTGGTTGATCAACCCTGAATTCAATATTCAGAATTACTTGTTCATGATGGCATACCATTTCTGAATTGCTGGTCAATGGCGAATATCAATTTTAGCATACAATTTTACATGAAAAAAATGTGTATAAGGTACCTCCTGTTTCATCAACTTTTGTCTGTTTATGTTGGTCTAGTAAAATCTTGTCTGTATGGTACTGTTGAAACATATACATTGCTTAAAATTACTTAATTGTGTATGCATCTGTAACTTGTCCTGAAATTGTATAAAACGAAGCCTTTTCAAAAAAAAAAATTTCTTTTTATACCCCCCGCAAACAAAGTTTGGGGGGTATATAGGAATCACCCTGTCTGTCTGTCTGTCCGTCCGTCTGTCCGTCTGTCCACACTTCTCGTAAGCGCAACTCCTCTTAAACCACTTGAAGGATTTTGATGAAAC